>SJYX01023478.1:209503-261413 GCA_006410675.1 Oreotragus oreotragus | reverse complement strand
TGAGAGTCCCTTGGACTGCAAGGAGATCCAACCAGTCCATTCTGAAGGAGACCAGCCCTGGGATTTCTTTGGAAGGAGTGATGCTGAAGCTGAAACTCCAGTACTTTGGCCACCTCATGTGAAGAGTTGACTCATTGGAAAAGACTCTGATGCTGGGAGGGATTGGGGGCAGGAGGAGAAGGGGACGACCGAGGATGAGATGGCTGGATGGCATCACAGACTTGATGGATGTGAGTCTGAGTGAACTCCGGGAGTTGGTGATGGACAGGGAGGCCTGGCGTGCTGCGATTCATGGGGTCGCAAAGAGTCAGACACGACTGAGCGACTGAACTGAACTGAACTGAACTGAACTGAAGGGTTACACAAAATGTGACTGTACTTAATGCCACTGAACTGTATACTTAAAATGGTTAAGATGGTAAAAGTTTATGTTATATGCATTCTCCCACCAACTTTTTTAAAAGGTTAGTAACAAAGCACAATGTTACCACTTCATTTCCACTAGAATGGCTAAAAGAGTATCAAGTGTCAGCAAAGACTCTGAAGCAACTGGACCACTTTCACACACTGTTGGGCACTTTTTAGAAACATTTAAAAATTTAAACATATACTTATCACATAACTGTGAAGTTCTGCAGCTAGATACATGCCCAAGAACGACTGAACTGAACTGAACTGAACTGAAGGGTTACACAAAATGTGACTGTACTTAATGCCACTGAACTGTATACTTAAAATGGTTAAGATGGTAAAAGTTTATGTTATATGCATCCTCCCACCAACTTTTTTAAAAGGTTAGTAACAAAGCACAATGTTACCACTTCATTTCCACTAGAATGGCTAAAAGAGTATCAAGCGTCAGCAAAGACTCTGAAGCAACTGGACCACTTTCACACACTGTTGGGCACTTTTTAGAAACATTTAAAAATTTAAACATATACTTATCACATAACTGTGAAGTTCTGCAGCTAGATACATGCCCAAGAGAAATGAAATGTTACTGAAAGACTTGCACACAAAGAGCAGCTTTATTTATAATAGCAAAAAAGCTGGAAACAAATGTCCCTCAACTACCCAGGGATCAAACTCAGGTCTCCTGCATTGCAGGTGGATTCTTTACCAGCTGAGCCATGAGGGAAGCCCAGGAATACTGGAGTGGGTAGCCATCTGATTGTCTCTGCTTTCGTTTATTTGAAATTAAGTGCATCATTTTGAGTCAAGTCTTTATTTCGCTTATTTACTGTGATTTTTGTGGACTGATCTTTTGCTCTTCTTCTCATGATATTGACTTTGGGGCTTACTCTCTGCGTCTGTGAAGAAGTGATACTGATGCTGCCTTTGTATTTAGGCCTTACTTCTGCCCTCCTGACAGGGACCTCATCTGGACAGACCTATCACATAAGCCTAATGTCTACCAATATTCTACATGATGAATACTTAGGCAGTGATGCTTTAGATTTTCACACAAAGGCACACACATATACAACAGCCAAGTTTATAACTGTACAGAATGATCTTTCCAACCCAGGGATCAAACCCAGGTCTCCTGCATTGCAGATGGATTCTTTACCAAGTGAGCTAGCAGGGAAGCCAAGTAAATAGGTAAACAAATTGTGACACAATGGATTAGTTCTTAGCAGTGAAGGGAACAGCCTACTAATATATGCAACAACAGATCGTGTTTTTGAATGAATCCCAAAAACACGATGGTGGAAAAAAGAAACCAGACAAGAAAGACCACGAGTGTGATTTCATCCACAGGACATTCGGGAGAAGACACATCTGATTCCTGATGGTGGAGGTGTGGTCAGTGGTTCCCTGGGTTAGGGCTTAGGAGGGACTGACTGCACAGAGGCATGAGGAAACTTTCTGGTGCAAACATGTATGCCTTGATCGGTGGTTGCATACGTGCATACATTTGTCAGAAGTCCTTGAGCCATGCCCCTAAATCAGACCTGACTTATATGTCAGTTGAGCTGCAAGAATGCTAGTGGACACAGACAAGAATGTATGTTCAGCGTTAACATTTCACACATTAGATCGCAGTCTTCAGCCGCAAAGTAATTAGCATGTCTCATATTGAAGTCATGAATGCTCTGGGTATTCTTATACTGAACAGTAAAATGACAGAGAACAGGAGCAGAAATGGACTTTTTTGAGCGTTTTCTCTTTGTGGGGAGTGACTGTAGGGGTCACTTGGATGGTATGCTGGACAGCCTGAGATTTGACCCTGTGGCTGTTATCTGGATTACAAAAATCTGAGATCCCAGAGGGGGCATGCCAGGCACCTTCGAATGACACTTAATACCATTTGACGCTCAATATCCAAGAAGAGTGCTTGGATATGCTGGGAAAGAAATGCAGCCTGGCTCCTCTGAAGGAAGAACTTCACATACAAGGGCTTCCTAAAGTCACCTATACTGAGTTCTGCCAGGGTCGGACAATGAGATGGGCTTTGGCTCGGAGTTTTTATGATGACGTAACAGTACCATCACCACCCAGTAAGCGAAGAAAACTAGGGAGGCCAAGGAAGCCCATTACGTTTGTAGTCCTGGGGTCTGCGATGGAAGAACTAGCCCAAAAAGTGTCATCTCGGCCCTGAGACAGTGGAAGGCATCGTGGTTGTGACAACATGGATTGAAAAAATCCTCACTGACCTCAAGGTCCAGCATAAANGCGAAGAAAACTAGGGAGGCCAAGGAAGCCCATTACGTTTGTAGTCCTGGGGTCTGCGATGGAAGAACTAGCCCAAAAAGTGTCATCTCGGCCCTGAGACAGTGGAAGGCATCGTGGTTGTGACAACATGGATTGAAAAAATCCTCACTGACCTCAAGGTCCAGCATAAACGAGTTCCCTGTGGGAAGGAGGAAATCAGCCTTTTCCTAACGGCCATAGAAACTTCTGGATTCACTTAAGGAGGAAGAAAAGAGACCGAGTGAGACAACTGAGAGAAGTGTCCCTAGCGCCCAAGGACGTGATCGAAGCCTTGGAAGAGAAAAAGTTTCCCCTCAAAGAGTCTGGCAGTAGCCAGGATGTTGCCCAGGGCCCCCAGGAGAGTGCCCTGGGGGCCCTGCTCCACCGGAAGGCGAGTCTGCCACTGTGGGGGGCCCCAGCCAGGACTCGCTTTCCCAGGAGGAAAACCCAGAACCCATGGAGGATGAAAGGAGTGAGGAAAAGGGGGACATGGAGGTTCTGGAAGGTTGTAAAGGCTCTAGTAATGGAGCCCAGGACCACGAGGCTCCTGAGCCCTTCAGCAGCCCAGTGTCTGAAAAAGGGAACCATCTCCAAGAAGCGGCTGGACTTTACTTATTCAAGTGTCTGATAAACTTTAAGAAGCAAGTAGATGATGCCTTAGTTGAAATGCACTGGGTTGAGGGCCAGAACAGGGATTTGATGAGCCAGCTTTGTACTTATATATGTAACCAAATTTTCAGGCTTGCTGCCAGTTAACTCCAAAATTTTTGCACAGTTGGGAAAGTTCTATAAAGCAGCTTGCTTTGAAGAGTGGCCTGGGGGAGTGGCAAGCTGAATTCCATCATTAGCCCACTCGTAACATTATGTAGAATTGTCTTTAAAAACCAACAAATGAGTCCATTTTTAAACACCCACCTCCTTAAAAAAAAAAAAAAAAATTACAGGGCACTGTAGTATGGTAGTTCAGAGAAAGAACTGTGGTGATCAGCATCAACAAAATGCCATCGGTAAACTTATAAGGGATTTAAACCTGACTTAAGCTGATCACCTTTGGAGAAGGAAATGGCAACCCACTCCAGTACTCTTGCCTGGAGAATCCCATGGACAGAGGAACCTTGTGGGCTACAGTCCATGGGGTCGCAAGAGTCGGACACGACTGAGTGACTTTCACTCACTACTACCCAAGAAGTAGGTTTGACTATATTCACGTTTGCGATTGTTAAGTAACTTCCTTGTGGTGGAACTGGGGCTTGAACTCAAGTCTGTCTCCAAAGTCCATGCTCTTCAGATCACAAACCTAGAGACTGGAATCCTGTGGTCATGTACTGCGGGTCCCACCACCAAAGCCTGTTTCCTTGGCCTTGCAGTGATGAGGGTCCCCAGGAGAGGCCCTTGAATTCTGTGCAGCTTCAAGCTACACAGGACAGACAGGCCACTGTTAGAACCGTTGGTCAGGATCTGCTGGCAGGCTGTCTTTCTTCTTCAGACACTTATTTCTTTTTATTGACAGTGGTGATCAGTGCGAATCAATTCCATCACATGGGAGGTTGCTGTGAATCAAAGCACAGACACACAGTGTACGATCTCAAACAGAGGTACAGCTTTCGGGCAATGAAGCGAGAGGCCGTGTCTGCTCAGATCCGACGTAGCTTGGGCCC
The DNA here is from genome assembly GCA_006410675.1 of Oreotragus oreotragus. Taxonomy (NCBI): domain Eukaryota; kingdom Metazoa; phylum Chordata; class Mammalia; order Artiodactyla; family Bovidae; genus Oreotragus; species Oreotragus oreotragus. Next base: position 257,061 of record SJYX01023478.1, on the reverse strand, counting down.
TATTGGCTCTGCTTGTTCCCAGGTTGGTTTCTAATGATGGCAAGACCTGCTTTGGTTGTGAAGACTATGGAGGCCGTCCTGGATCCTGGAACACCTTGGCGTTAGTGTGTGACCACAAGACAAAAGATTTCAAGGAGTGTCTATGTCTAAATAGGTTTCTCGGTACGGACTGTAAAAGGTCGACTTCCCAGAATCAGGCTCACGTGAGGCTCCGACCCTCTGAGACCCGGGTTCTAACCCTCCAAATACACGGAAAGGTTGTGATGGTGGCTGAGACGCCCATCCGCTTCAGTAAAACCTGTTGAAGGGCCTGGGCGTCAAACAGAGGCCTGGTTCACTGTCAGCTGTCTTGTACTCTCGTGTACTGAGCCAGAAAACTGAAACTTCAGCAGGGACGGGCTCCACGTGGGGCCCGGTTTCCCCCTCCGGCAGCTCTCCCTCCCGGGGGCCTAATTTGTCTGCTGGTTCCAAGCTCTGCCCTTGCAGCAGTGAAACGGCTACCGCAGGTCTGGGTCACACACTCTCACACCACAACATCCAGCGGAAGAGAAAAAGCCTTTTCCAGGAGTTTCCAGAGGAGATTTGCTCGGGGGAAGAGCTCTTGATTGATCTCAGCTGGCCATTAAGACCTCTCCTGGGGACTTGCCTGGTGGCCCAGTGGTTAAGAACCTGCCTGCCAGGGCAGGGGACATGGGTTCAGTTCCTGGTGTGGGAAGATCACACGTGCTGCGGAGCAATTCTGCCCAAGCACCACCACCACTGAGGCCGAGTGCCAAGAGCCTGCACCCCATCCACAGGAGAATCCATTGCAATGAGACGCCCATGCACCCCGACTAGAGACCAGCCTCCACCCAAGGCAGCTTGAGGCAGCCCGTGTGCAGCAGCCAGTAAATAAATACATACATTCAAAACAAAAAAAGGCTCTCGTGGGTTTCACACTCATGAATCAGTTGCAGCTAGACCCCCTCCCCCCCATCTATCTCTGGTGTTCCTCAAACTTGTGCAAAGCCCTTGGGCAGCCTCCCCTTCAATTGGCTCCACCCTCATCTCTCCAGCAGGTAACCAGGCTCCCTGCTCCCCAGGGCCTGGAGACCTGAGTGTCCTCTCGAGTCCTCCCTCCATCTCACCTCTCACAGCCAATCAGTGACCGATTTATTCCAGCCTTCTAAGGGTGTCTCACATCTCTCTTTCCCGTACTCTCCTACCTCATGACGGCCCATGAGCAGAGAACCACAACTCTCCCTGGGCAGCTGCAGTGACCCCTCAGTCCCGTTCCCTCAACTCTGCTCTGCACTCTGAACTTGCCCTGGGATGAACCGGGAAAAGTCCGACTTCCTCCCAGAGGGGCGGGTGGGAGCTACTTCTCCCTCCCCCCAGTCCCCAGCCCTGTTCTTCTTGACCTTGCTGCTAAGTCGCTTCAGTCGTGTCCGACTCTCAGCGACCCCACAGACTGCAGCCTACCAGGCTCCTCCATCCACGGATTTTTCAGGCAAGAGTACTGGAGTGGGGTGCCATTGCCTTCTTGACCTTGGCAGATGCCTAAGCCAGGGAAACCAAGGAAGCCTTGGGGATGGGCCTTCAGGGTAGAGGGAGAGACTGGAGATATGCAAAGAGGGCGGCCATCCGGGCTGTGAGGAAAGGCACGTGAGGTCCCGGAGTGCCCCAGGTGGGAGTCCGGCTTCAACGTGCAGAGGAGGTGCCTTTCTCCAGCTGTGTGACCAGGGGCCCTCACTGGCCAGCCCCGACCCCGTGCTCTCCTCTTGCCGCCATGCAGGACCTTCCACGGCCCCTCCTCCCACCTCCTCTGTCACCTCCTGGAGAGGACTGAAACCCCCGCCCCAGAGCCTCTGCTACTCAGGCTTCTCCCTGTGGTTCTCACACCTGCAGTGACTTCCCCTCTGCCCACCTCCTGGCCACGCCCTCTTCACCCTTACAACTGCCATCCCATGCCTGGGTATTCTGTAAGGTATTCTGTAACACCCATGCCTGAGTACTCTGTAAGGACGAGGAAAGCCGTGTTTCAGGCATCACACAGTTCTGGGGTAGACTTCCAACCATGCTGTTCACTCACTGTGAGACCTGAACAAACATTCTGTCTGCCTTTTTACCCGGAAACTAGATAATCCCTTCCTTGCGAGTCTTTCTGAGGCTCAAATGGTCTTATTTAAAGTGTCTGGCACACAGTAAATGTGAAAAGTGAAGTCACTCAGTCGTGTCCGACTCTTTGCGACCCCATGGACTGTAGCCTACCAGGCTCCTCTGTGGGATTCTCCAGGCAAGAATACTGGAGTGGGTTGCCATTTCCTTCTCCAGGAGATCTTCCCAACCCAGGGATCGAACCCAGGTCTTCTGCCTTGGAGGCAGATGCTTTACCATCTGAGCCACCAGGGAAGCTCTGGCACACAGTAGGTGCTCAATAAATGTTAGCTCTCTTTCTCAATATTGCAGGTGGAGGTGGCTTTCTGGGTGGCTCAGACGGTAAAGAATCTGCCTGCAATGCAGGAGACCCAGGTTCCATCTCTGGGTCAGGAAGATCCCCTGGAGAAGGAACGGCAACCCACTCCAGTATTCTTCCCTGGAGAATCCGATGGACAGACTACAATGGGCTATGGTCCATGGGATTGCAAAGAGTCAGACACGACTGAGCACCTTTTTCTTTTCTTCTCTTTCCCAATAAATATTATCGGGCTTCCCTGGTGGCTTAGACAGCAAAGCATCTGCCTGCAATGCAGGAGACCTGGGTTCAATCCCTGGGTTTGGAAGATCTCCTGGAGAAGGAAATGGCAACCCACTCCAGTATTCTTGCCTGGAGAATCCCATGGCCAGAGGAGCCTGGCGGGCCACAGTCCGTGGACACTTCTGAGTGACTACCACACACACACTCCCTCCCAGACACTATACATGTCGGTCCTAACGCTAGAGCCACTGAGCAGCTAGTCTGTGGGCTGCTACTTGCCTTTCCCTCCTCCCTGACGGCCCACGGCAGGCGAACGTGAGCACGATGCTCATGTATTGTGAGCTTACTGGGTGTCTCCTCTGTGTCTGACCTTCCCCAGGTGCTTTCTAGACAGTCTCTCAGTGAATATTCACGATGACTATTGAGGTCAGTGGTATTCATCTCTATCCCACTCCGATCAAGGGGAGGCTCTAAGTTCAATAACTTCCCTGAAGTCACAGAGCCAGCAAGTGATGGAGTCAAGGTAGAAAACCAGCCTTCTGGATTCCAAAGCCCATAGACCGCTTTGCTCTCACGAGAGATACAGTATAACAATAAGAGTAGGGACTTCCCCGGTGGTAGAGTGGATGAGAAGTCGCCTGCCGATGCAGGGGACACAGGTCTGACCCCTGGTCCAGGAAGACCCCAGTGTTGCCAAGCAACTAAGCCTGTACATCACAACTATTGAGCCCCCGTGCTTCAACTACCGGAGTCTGAGCGCCCGAGACCCTGCACTCCGCAGGAGGAGAAGCCGCGGCCGTCGGAAGCCCACGCCCCGCAAGGAAGAGCAGCCCACTCACCGCAGCTAGAGAAAGCCCTCACAGGGCAAGAAGACCCAGCACAGCCCAGAATTGTTTAAAAAAGTAATAGAAACAGTTAACACTTAGTGATTAGCTGTTTGCTGGGAATAATTATAACTCTGAACATCTATTAGCTTAAAACTTCTGTAAACACCCTATGAACCATTATTCTCCTGTTTTTGTTTTTTTGTTTTTTTTTTTTTCAAAGAAGAACTGGAGCAAAGGAGGTGAAATGGCCACCTAGATCGCAGAGTGCAACCTATCTCTATAGCGTGTGGAACACTGCACTCTGGAATCTATCTTTTTTCTTCAATAATCATAAGACCCACCACCAAATGAGACAGGGATGAAGGGGGGAAGTCTTACACACTTTGATGTTACCAGGGATGTTGCTATCCAAGGGATGGGGGGACATCTGAGTATGCTCAGTGTGAAAGCCTGTGTGCAGAGACGCTGTTTCCCCGGAGCTCTGTGTGTGCAGCAGAGGTCACTGCCCTGAAGGATGGGCTAGATCATGAGGGTCGCGAGGAGCGGGGAGGAACCGGGAGCCTGAAGTTTGTCACCCATCCCTGGAGGCCTGACAGAGTCAGACACCTCACAAAGATGACGAGCAGCCCAAGAGAGCAAGGACAGGCTCTTCCAAGCAGCACGCGGAGCACACAGCTTGCACAGTCCCTTGGGAGTATGTCACCATGATGCCAGCTTGTTTGTTCCCCACGTGGGAACCGGGCCCCGCTGGCGCTTGATTAACTGCCAGCTGCAGAGAGGGAAATGACAGTGCTCTTAAACTTATTCTTCAGATCGTCGAAAGAACCCCAGCTAAAAGCCACTCACAAGTAAATCATAGGGCTGTTTCATCTTTGCTCTGATTCTGCAATTTAGAAGCAATTCCGTGTCATTTCCCTTCAGTCACTGCGCGTGTCACCTCTTCAGTGTGGCGTGAGAGTCCTGCATGAAGCCCAACATGTGTTCGCAGGCATCTCTCACACGCCCACTCACCGAGAAGGTGCTCAGGAGAAGCTGGTGCAGGATGGGACAGCCCCTGGGGGCTAGGAAACGAGTCCAGGTGGGGAGAGGGACATTTAAGAGACAGTTAAAGTTGTATTAGGAGTTTTGGAAGGAAGTGAACAGAGAGCCCTGAGGGCCCACAGCACGGGTCTCAGCTCAGTCTTGCGTGGACAGAGGAGGCTGCCTGGCAGAGTCCATGTCCAGCTGAGGTTGGGGGAGCAGCCGGAGCGTGGCAGGTAACAGAAGGAAAGCAGAGCGTGTGCCAAGGTAGACGCCAGCCAGGCCTGAGGAACAGAGACAAATCCAGGTCCCTGAAGGGTAGAGAGCCACACGGAGGGCGCTTCTAGGCAAGGAGGAGGCCCGGTCAAGGCAGGTGGTAAGGGACTCCTAGGTCACGTTAAGGCACGAACGGTTTTACGGATTTTTGTTTTCAGGGTGATGGAAACGTGCAAGGATTTTAACGGGGAGGGATGACGGTATCTGCAGTGTGGGGATGGACGGAGGGGAGACGCACTGCGGGGGTGAGGAACCAAGGCGTCCCGGGTGGGGAAAGGGGTGGTGGGGGTGGAGAGGACTCAGCGGTGTGAGAGAGATCTAACAGTGAGGATTAGCAGGCTAGGGTGAGATTAAAGAGTCAAATGATGGAAAAGCAACCACTTCGCGTCTTTCCCACAGCAGACATTCACTGGGGATCCACCGGCCTGTGTGTCGATTCAGCTGGCTTCTGTCTCTACCGTTTAGTGGAAGGAGGGATTGCCCACAAGGAGCTTGTGGGTTGATCGACGGGCTTCCCTTCTTTGGGCCAACACTTACTGGGCATCTTTCATGTGCCCTACACTGTGCTAGGTGCCAGGAATACAAACAAAGATGTCACCCAGTCTCTATTTTTAAGTGGAAAGAGCATTAGAACAGCCAGACATGGGTTCGAATTCCCACCTCACCACCTCCTGGGCTCCAGGGGAAATGAATGCAACTGAAGCCCTTTTGGAGCCTCAGCTGGCAGCCTGGGCTCAGAACACCCGGCTTCCAGAGTTGGGGTGTGGGTTACTGAGAGAGTGTGTGGAAAACGAGAGCAGTGTGTAACTCAAAAAACATTCATCCCCCCCATCTCCACTCCCGCTCCTCCTCTCTCCAGGGTTAAGTATCTAGACTAAAACTGACTTCTACAAATCAGGTTTGAGAAAACATTCCCCAGGAGAAAACCCACATGATGGGCCTAATGATAATATTTCCACAACACACAATGGCAGTCATTCTGGATGGGCAAGTCACTGCCCTCCCAGGAAGCTTTCTGACAGAAGGAACTGTATTTTGCTTGGCTCTGTCTTAGCATCGATTTTCCTTATAGACTCTGGGATTCTGGTTCGTGTGCTTAGTTTGAGGCTGCATTTCCCCTCCTGAGCCCCCACCCTCCCCCCATCCCAGTCTCTCTGCTTCACTCCTTCCTTCTTCCCTGTGCAGGTTTCTTGTGGCCTCCATCCAGACCCTTGGGCTCCTGGTCCAAAATCAAGTATCATGGAGGTGGCTTGGGTCCCCGTGGTGGGCTCTCCACCCACCTGGGGGGACGTGCACATCCAGGTACAAGTCACTGGAAAGGCTGGCCTTGACCTCAACCCCTCCGCCTCCCAGGGAACACCCCTTCATAATCCACATGTCCAAAGAGCTGTGGATTTCTCAGCCACCTTTCACAGGTAGGTGTGTGTGTGTGTGTGTGTGTGTGTGTGTGTGTGTGTGTGTGCACCTGCATGAACAAAGAGAACACTCTTCCTTCCCCAGGGGCCCTGAGCTGGCCTTTGCCCTTGCCTCTCCTGTCACTGAACCAAAGGCTAATTCCTGGTCACTTCTGCCTGCTCCTCCACTCACAGCCCTGCCGGCCCATTTATCACTGTGTTCCATTTACACTCCACAGAGATATTTATTGCTATGTTTTCTCATGTGGCTATGTTTTTTCTCTTTCTTTTCATACTTTATCTGCCATTTCATATGTTTGGAGCAGGGGAGAGCCTCAGAGCATGACCTTACAACATCAGCTTGACCAGAAGCTTCCCAGGCCCTCTGCACACACCTCCGTCAGACCACCCGTTACCTGGGATTAAAAGAGTTTAACATGGCTGATTCCACTGCTCGCCTGAAGCCACAGATCAAGCAGCAGAGCCAGGATTTAAACCTCAGTCTACTGACTCCCTGAGAGCTCAGTTGGTAAAGAATCTGCCTCCAATGCAGGAGACGCCGGTTCAATTCCTGAGTCAGAAGATCCGCTGGAGAAGGGACAGGCTACCCACTCTAGTATTCTTGGGCTTCCCTGGTGGCTCAGCTGGTAAAGAATCCACCCACAATGTGGGAGACCTGGGTTCGATCCCTGGGTTGGGAAAGGCTACCCACTCCAGTATTCTGGCATAGAGAATTCCATGGACTGTAGAGTCCACGCGGTCACAGAGTCAGACACGACTGAGCGACTTTCACTTCTGACTCCCAGGCCTGTTGTTTAGAACACTGAGAAGTAAGCAACTGGCACAAGACAGGGGCTCACTTAATGTTTGCTGAGTGGCTTTCCATTAGCTCCCTACTGCCGTCTTGTAGATTTATCATAATCCACCTTTGTTTTCTCTTCCCTGAGCTAACACAGTTCCCTCTCTTTAGACATGCAAGGCCAGTGAACATCTAAGTCTTGACTGCCCTTTCTCTGCCCAGAGCAAACACTACAGGGGGTCAAACTCTCCTGCCGGCACGACCCTCCTAACCCAGCACGTCAGACCTTCACTGTTGGCGGATGAGCATCTGCCCTCCCCGTGGAGACACACATTCTCCTTTTATCACCTGGATGTCCTAAATCTCTTGAAAAACGAAACAGGAAAAGTTTATAAAGTAGGTTCATGCAATGGTATCCTTCTACTGCTCCGGAATTTTTACTTCATGCTCTAACTTTGGCCTAAATCCTGAAAACCAAATACATTTTGGAAATGATACGACTCTGTGGTCCTGATTATCTGTCAACAGCCTACAACTGAGAACATTCTCTAGTTTCCTACAGTGTTACTTATATTTGAAAAAAAGATTCCACCCATCTGCCAATACAGGGGACACAGGTTCGACCCCTGGTCTGGGAAGATCTCACATGTCGGGGAGCAACTAAGCCTGTGTGCCGCAACTACTGAGCCTGTGCTCCAGAGCCTGGGAGCCGCAAGTACTGAGCCTCTGAGCCCACGTACCTCAACTACTGCAGCTCCAAGCCACAGACCCTACGCTCCACGAGAAGAGAAGCTAGAAACACACAGTTAGAAACCCAGACACCACAGCAGAGAGTCACCCCCACTTGCTGCAACTAGTGAAAAACCAGAAAACATCACCAAAGACCCAAAGACCCAGCACAGCCAAAAATAAATGCATGAATGGATAAGATCCCATTTCTCCGACTTCATTTCACATCACACCAGCGAGGTGGCGATTATTATTATTATTTTACCAATAAGGAAACTGAAGTCCACAGAGGTTAAGGGACATGGCAAAAGTTGCACAGTAGGTAAGTGGCAGAGCCTGTAACGCAACCCTGATCTTTTCACTTCTGATCTCTGATCTTTTCACTTCTGATCTCTTGCCTTAGTATATCAGTGCATTTCTCTGTTCTATTGTTTTTCTAAAACAATACTTTTCAAGAGCTAGAAACACGAATATGACCTTCACGATCATTTTTCTTGCAACATTATCTCTGACTAACAAGATAAAACATTCAGAGAATCACTGGTGTTTGTTCCTTGAAGATATCCAGTTTTTTCTGTTCCGTATTGTTTTGTTTTGCTTTATCCCTGTTTGTTTTCACACGTACGTGTCTGGTCCTGTGAGCGTCGGAGCTGCTGTGCTATGTCCTTGGTGCTCAGTGAGGTGTCAGCCCTTGACACACGTTTGCAGAGCTGTCCCAAACAGTGATCCCAGAGGTGACGCAACATGAAAGCCCAGCCTTGCGTTAAGACTCTGGCGGGCTCCCAAGGCACATAATCTTACGCCTTTCAATAAAGACGACTGAGTGAATGTATCACCATGTTGGACCTAAGTTGTATGCAAGCCTTTTTACAGGTCAGACACCACAAGTCACAGATTTCTAAAAATAGCTCTTAAAGGACAGGTACCCTGTGTTTCAGCAAGGAAAACCACAGTCGTTGCCGGGTCGTGATTTGTATGAAACGCTTCGTGACTCAGTCAGCCACCTGCTGACCTCAGGATGCAAATCTTAGCTGGCTCCACCCCTTGTGTGGTCTTTGCACACCATTTTGTAGTTTTCGTAAAACAATGCTGGCTGGAGCCTCCACTGTTACAGGCCATTGTTTTCTTGCTTCAGCTGTTCCCCCAGCAGGGCCAGCAATAGAAGCGACCCCTCTGGCTCTGGTTAAGCACAAAGCCATTGTCAAGTGTGAACCAAGGACCTACTGGGCTTGTGGCTTTTAGTATCAGCCCCAGTGACCTACAAATATCTGTCAGGGAACAACAGAGTGTCAGTCAGCATCCCGGGTGTTATCATAACAACTGCCTTACTATGGGGCACGTGCCCCACTGAGGCTTTCACATGAACTAGTTATACTTGTAATTTTAATCTTCACAACACCATTGTGGAGGAGATTCTGTAACTTTCTTCTCACAGATAATGAGGTCGAGACTCAAAGAAGAAACGTACCCAAAGCCACAGAGCTGCTAGAGGCAAAGACGGGATTCTAAACCAGGTCACCTCTGGGTTTCAAATCCTCATGATACCTCGCATTAAATATTCAGGATGTATGATACACACATGCACACACACACAGAAGGACACAAGCCAAGTTGAGTTACAGCTGATGTTTGATGTAAGATCATAGTTTGTTAGACATCTAAACAGTTGTCAGTGATTTTGTGGTTTTCTTTCCACCTTTTGGAGTCAATAAACATTTTTGGTGCATCCAATACTTTGGTCAGCTCCTGAAAAATCCATAGTGTCAGTGACTTAGGCCTGTGGTTTCCAACAAGTGAGAGATGCCATCAAATAGCAACATCACTGAAAGAACAGGGACATGCTGCTCCTGGGACATTTTTATTTTGGGAGGAGAGGATCCAGTATGTTTTTAAATTAAACTTTGTATTTTTAGATCACTGTACGTTCCATGCAGTTGTAATAAATAAAAGAGAGAGATCTTGTGTAACTGTCACCCAGTGGTAACACCTTGCAAAACTACAGTTCAAGCTAGAAGAAATAATTTTACAGTTCTTATGGAGACATAAAAGATCTCTGAATAGCCAAAACAATCTTGAGAAAGAAGTGCAGAGCTGGAGGAATCAAGTTCCTTGACCTCAGACTCTACTACAAAGCTACAGTGATCAAAACAGTATGGCACTGGCACAAAAACAGACACACAGATCAATGGAATAGGATAGAAATCCCATAAATAAACCCACAAACTTATGGTCAATTAATCTATGATAAGGGAAGAAATATACAATGGAGGAAAGACAATCTCTTCAATAAATGATGTTGGGAAAACTGGACATCTACAAGTAAAAGAGTGAAATTAGAATATTCTCTAACCATATGCAAAAATAAACTCAAAATAGATGAAAGACCCAAAAGTAAGACCAGAAGCCATAAAATTTCTAGATGAAAACATAGGCAGAACACTCTTTGACATAAATCAAATTTTGACATTGACATAAAGCAATTGTTTTTGATCTGTTTTCTAAAGCAAAGGACATAAAAGCAAAAAGAAACAAATGAGACCTGATTAGATTTAAAAGCTTCTGTATAGCAAAGGAAACCATCCACAAAGTGAGAAGACACTCTACAGAATGGGAGAACATATTTGCAAATGATATGATGAATAAGGGGTTAATATCCAATATATCCATACAGCTCACCCAACTCAACATCATAAAAATAAATAAATAAACAAACAAACAATCTGAGTAGAAACTGGGCAGAAGATCTAAATAGACATTTTTCCAAAGAGGAATGCAGGTGGGTAACAGGCAAATGAAAAAGTGCTTACATCACTAATCATTAAAGAAACTCAAATCAAAGCCACAGTGGGAGACTACCACACAGTCACAATTGCCATCATAAAAAAGGGTACAAATAACAAATGTTGGCAAGGATGGGGAGAAAAGGGAATCCTCTTATACACTATTAGAGGGACAGCAAATTGGTGCAGTGACTGTAGAAACTGTATGAATGTCTCTCAGAAAACTGAGAATAGAACTATCAGAAGACCCAATAATTCCACTCCTGGGTGTATACCTGAAGGAAACAAAAACAGTACATTGAAAAGATATCTGCAGCCCAATGTTCACAGCAGCATTGTTCACAATAGCCAAGATATGGGAGCAACCTCAGTGTCCATCAATGAATGAGTGAATAAAGAGGATGTGATACACACGCACACAGCCCCGGAAAGGGGCATAAGAAAGAACGCAGCCACAAGAAAGAGCGGAATCTTGCCATCTACGACGACACGGATAGACTCGGAGGGTACTAGGCTGAGTGAAATAAGTCAGACAGAGAAAGACAAATACTTAATCTAAGAAATACAACAGACCAGTAAATACAGCAACACAACAGAAAAAGAAACAGACTTACAGATACAGAGAACAAATAAGTGGCTACCAGTGAGGAGAGGGAAGGGAGAAGGGGCAGCAGCGAGTAGGGGATTCAAAGGTATGAACTATTCTATATGAGATAAGCCTCAAGGATATATTGTGCAACACTGGGGTTGGGGGGAAGCCACGATTTTATAGCAACTATCAAAGGAGGATAACCTTTAAAATTGTGAATCACTACGTTATACACCCAAAACTTATATAATATTGTACATCAACTACAGTACAATGAAAAAAAAATTACAGTACGGTTTCCCAACCAGGATAATGAATTGGTATTCACCAATTTTAGTTCTATTCAACAAGAGTACTTAAAACTCACATACATGCTTATAATCCGCTACTATAAAATAAGCCCACTTGAAGTGCATAGTTCAATTATTTTAGTATATTCACAAAGCAGTACCACTATCACCACTGAGTCCAGAACATTTTCATCAACCCCAAAAAGAAACTCCCTGTCTGTTAGCAGTTACTTCTTTTTCACTCAAACTTTTCTCCCAAACTTCTCCCAAACTCTATCCCCACTAAATCTAGGCCAACACTTGTCTACTTTCTGTCTCTATGGATTTACCTATTCTGAGTATTTCATATAAATGCAGTCTTACACTATGTGGCCTTTTGTGACCGGCTTCGCATAATGTTTCAAGGGTCATCCATCTCATAGCACATATTAGAATTTCATTCCCTTTTTAAGGCTATATAATATTTCTTTGTAAGGGAGACACCACACTTATCCATTTTGCAGTCGATGGACATTTATAGCATTTCTACTTTTTTGCTATCATGAATAATGCTGCTGTGAATATTGCTGTGTGTGTTTTTGTGCAGAGGTGTGTTTTCATCTCTCCTGAGCACATAGTCAGGAGTGGGACTGATAGGTCATTTGGTAACTTGATGGACTACCAAACTGTTTTATACAGCATCTGTACCATGGTTCATTCCTATTGGAGTGTACAAGGGTTCCAATTACTCCACATCCCACCAACACTTACTACCTGTCTTTTTTATTATGGCCATCCTAGTGGGTGTGAAGTGACTTGTTGTAGTTTTGATTTGCCGTTTCCTTAATGGCTAATAATACTGAGCATCTTTTCATGTGCTATTGGCCATTTGTATATCTTTGGGTAGAGACAGACTACTTTGCAAAGTCCTGAAGGTACTTGATGATAAAGGAAATGTAACAATGTGTTTACCGCATTTTGATGTTAGATTAGAAGAAAAAAAATAAGGCATTTTCTGGAGCACCTATGATATTCCAGCTACCAGAGATAGGAAAGAACCCTACCATCAACCGTGAGAAGCGGCCTGGATAAGATGTTGCAGTCAGGTTCCTGGCTCTTTTGTAAAGGTCTGTTTCTGACTTATCATCTGGATGATTCATCTTGGTTCCTGGCAGGGCCAGAAAGGCAATGTGACAGGGTCCCCGACCTCTAGCAGCTCACTGTCTTGTGGGGGAGACAAACACATAAAGACATCATCGCCATCCCACATGGTCAGCTCAACGGTGGTTGTCTGTCCAAAGAGCACAGAGCAGGGAGCCATTAATTCTGCTCCGCATCCAGGAAGGGTGCATAGGGGAGATGACATGTGAATTGGGTGTTAAAGGATGTCTAGAGGCCTGACAGATGGAGAAAGCGCAAGGGCGTTGTAGGCTGGGCGAAGGCGTGACATCAGAGCTGATCGTGTGCAGAGGCGGAGGGTGCAAATTCGAGAGGGGTGGGGGTGAAAGCCTGGCTTTGTGGAGCTGCTGGAGAGAGCGTCTGTCTACACAGTGTAAATCAGGAGACTTTTTTTGTTTAAACAAAAGAATGGTGCAATGGACTCTCAGATTTAAGAGATCAGCTGCGGTGACGAGGGTAGGGGCAGCCTGCTAGATGACTTCAGAGGTTGGCAAAATCTCTGCAGGGTCAAATCATAAACATTTTTGGCCTTCCCAAATCATGATCTTCATCCCAGCTTCTCGACTCCACTGCTGTAGCGTGAGCAGCCACAGACAGGACTTAAATGTGCGCGCCTGGCTGTGTCCGAACACAGCTTTATTTACAAGACCAGGAAGAGCCTGTTTGGAGGGCCGCGGTTTACTGACTGCTAGATCAGACCAGGGGGAAGAATGAAAGCAAGCAGACGCCTGAGTATCCAGAAGTTCTCTCATTTGTGGTGAGAATCAAAACCAAACAAGGGGAGTTTTGAGGCAGAGGCTACCAGCAGGATTCCAGAAGAGACAGGTCCTCAGCACGGGCTGGGCTAGAGAGCGGAACTCTGCTTCCCACCCCAGCCCAGCCCCAGCCAGCAACCGGCACAAGGCAAGGCAGAATCCCGAGACTGCCGAGGTACGGCGTTGCTGCAGGCCACTGGAGTTCCCCTGCTGTCCCCTGTATTAGCCCCGTGGGACGTATGGAGCCTAAACCAGGGACAATCCTGCCAAGGGAAGGAGGCACCTGGATGACAAGGTAGGAAGTCCTGGCAAAGCATAACCTGGTCTGGGACAGAAGGGCCTAGTCTGGGCGATTTAGAGAAGCATGTGATCCAGGGCACCCCTGGGGACCCAGAGGTGGGACGCACAGGTGGTCCTGGACCAGAGCTGGGAGCTGCACAGTAGGAAGCAGGGGCCGCACTTGGTCTCTGCCGCAGGCTTTGCAAACCAGCTTTCCATCTCGGAGTGCGGAGGAGGTGTCAGCAGCGGGGTGGAGATGCGGAGAAGGTTTGTAAGTGGCCCTAGAAAAACATGCAGGCTTTCAGAGAGCCATTTAAAAGGCTCAGCCTGCTGACGAAAACTGTCAAGCTTCTTCGGTCTTGGCCGGGATTAAGTCAACCCACGGGGTCGTAACCCTGGAATCGCACACTCAACAGCCTCTCTGATTGGCTGCTGGTGACGTAAGAGAAGTTCAGGGAGGTGATTGGCGGGCCGGCCGCCGCCGCTGAGCTGTGAACCCAGAAGGGAAACAGAAGTGCGGTGGGAGGGGAGCCCCCACAGACACCTTTTAAAGCTTAGGGCTTGTGTTTTGCGTAATAAAGATGGTGTTCAGGATGGTGATGTCTTTGTATGGTCGCTAAGGTGCACCTGGGCTCCTCTGTGTTGCTTCTGCCTGCCCTGTGCCAGGTTTCTCTCTCCCTGGAGACTCGCAGGCAAGTGCCAACAGGTCTCCCTCCACCCCTCATCCCCTGCCCTCTGCCCAGACCTGCTGTCTGCAGCCCCAGGCGGGCATCCGGCTCCCACCTGCAGCCCGGCACCACGGCAGCGTCTCAAGCCATGCCCTGGCGCCGGGGCAGGCAGCCTCCTTGACAAACTCTCCAAAGAGAGCGAAGCCGCAGTGGGAGGAATAAACAGAGTGAGATGCACAGACGTGCGGGCACAGCCTGGAGAGGAGTGTTTTCTTTAATAGACGCGGTCACCAGGACCTGGGGAGCGGGGGGTGGGTCGTGGGTCCCCTGGGGAATCACTGCATAGCCTCTGCCCTTGGCAGGTAGCCAGAGGAGAAGAAATTGCAGGCAACAGCTGGTGCCGTTGAGGGGCAGTAGGGGCTCTGGATCCGTGCATTGTGGCGAGGTGGGAGGGGGGGGCGGTGCGGGGAGGCAGCGGCGGTTGGGGGATACAATTCATTCTCCTCGAGGCCTTTTCCAGCTCAGCCTTTCCCTCCTAATGGAACACTGGTGTTCCAGGAGCTGAACAAAGTGTTCTGGTGCCAAGAGTATTAACAATACCTGGCATTTGTTAAGCCTCATACTATGGAGCAGGTGCTATGCTGGGGGCTTTACAGACACTAATGCTAAACTGGAGAATAATCCTGCCAAGAAGGTATTATCTCCATCTCAAAGAAGAGGAAGTGGGTTCCAAGAGATTGACTAACTTGCCCACTGTCCCAATAGTGACTACTCTTGATTTATACCCAGATCTTTCTGACTGCAAAGTCCCCCAAATATAATATTTTTTTCTTTCTGATTTGCTAATAAGAAAGCTGTTGCTCCTGCTGCTGCTAGGTCGCTTCAGTCATGTCCAACTCTGTGCGACCCCAGAGATGGCAGCCCACCAGGCTGCTGCTGCTGCTGCTGCTAAGTCACTTCAGTTGTGTCCGACTCTGTGTGACCCCATAGACGGCAGCCCACCAGGCTCCCCCATCCCTGGGATTCTCCAGGCAAGAATACTGGAGTGGGTTGCCATTTCCTTCTCCAATGCATGAAAGAGAAAAGTGAAAGTGAAGTCGCTCAGTCTGTCCAACTGTTAGCGACCCCATGGACTGCAGCCCACCAGGCTACTCCGTCCATTGGATTTTAGGCTAACGACTAGTAATTCAGTCAATTTTAAGTTTTTCTCCCGACATTTTTCTTTGATGACTACTATCAAATACTAGCAGAGCATCCAAACGTCTTGGCAAATGAATACTGGAAATGAAATGAACGCAGTGGAGACTCTTGGAAACTGGGTCCTGGGGAAACTTGTCTGGAGCCTCAGCAGCTCGTCTCCTCCACGAGCCAGTCTGCTTGAGGCTGTGGTTTGGCTGTTTCACATAAGTGTGCATGTTCAATCAAGCAGAATGTTTCTGGCCCAACTACATACGAAGTACATCGGTGTACTCTGAGTTCAACCACGGTTTCATCACCTCCTGCAGAGGAAGCTGACTTCCAGGTGCTCTGTCACTGAAAACAGGTTTGAGCACCCTGGTTCCGACTCCATGAAGGCTCAACTTACAGGCAGGAACACTTCCTGGACGAACAGAGCACGAGAGGGTTCTCTCTGCATCTTAGAAATCCCAGCAGGAGGAGGTGTCTGTTTCTCTTCCCTGGGAGTCAGAGGATCTTCCTTCCCTTTAAATGTGCACCTGGAAAGTTCTCCATCAAACAGGCTGACACAGACAGGCCCTCCACCCCCAACAATGACTGCAGTCATTGAGTTCCAGGGTGGCTGTTGACCAGCTGGCCGGGAGAGCACAAGACGGACTAGCTGGGCCATGGAGAGTGGGGTAGGCACCTGCCGTGAAGGGACCACACGCCACTGGCCCAGGGGATGGAGCCTGTGACCTCCTGACTCCCACAGCCGCCCGTGGACCCCACCTCTCTCCTTCTGAGGTTCAGGCCATGAGCCAGAACACTCTTCTCCTTGCTGTCTCTGAATGACCTCCGACATTCGACATCAGGATCACACTCCCTGCCACCATCCTGGCGATTTCTGCCATCAGTGTGTACAGCTTACTCTTCAGCTGTGGTTTTCAGGCAGCATTGCCATTTCAGCAAGGTGGCCAGGATCTGGCCTTTCTGTGGTCCCGTCTCCACCGTGTAAAGTGCTACAGATTTTAAGAGATGTGTGTGCTAAGGCACTTCAGTCGTGTTGGACTCTCTGTGACGCCCATGGACTGCAGCCGGTCAGTCTCCTCTGTCCCTGGGATTCTCTAGGCAAGAATACTGGAGTGGGTGCCACTTCCTTCTGCAGAGGAGCTCCCCAACCCAGGGATGAAGTATGTCTCTATTCTCCTGCACTGGCAGGCGGGTTCTTTAGATGTGTGTGCTGAGACGCTTTAAAACAAAGTCAAGCCAGCGTGCGGGTGCAAGTAACTTAACTCATATCCAGATGTCTTTACTCGACTCCTACTGAGAGCAAGGTGTTACTATGCACGCTATCCCCCTGGATCCCAAAGGTAACCATTTGAGCTTTTACTTTTTTATTTTTGGTCTGTCTAGCTCCAAGAAGGCTTTTGTTGTTGCTGTACCAGCTGCTAAGTCATGTCCAACTCTTTGCTAACTGCAGCATGCTAGGCTTCCCTGTCCCTCACTCTCTCCCAGAGTTTGCTCAAGTGCATGTCCATTGAACTGGTGATACTATCCAACCAGCTCATTCTCTGTCACCCCTTCCCCCCCACCCTCAATCTCTCTCAGCATCAGAGTCTTTTCCAATGAATCGGCTCTTTGCATCAGGTGGCCAAAGTGTTGGGGCTGCTGGGTTTGGGTGTATCCAAAAAGGCAGTTGAGGCGCTACTATGTGATGTCAGGGTTAATATCACTGCAGTTTTACAGATTAAAAAACAACAATAACAACACTGAGACTTAGAATAAATGTTGGCCCCAAGGCCACATAGCAACTGGCAACATGGAAACTTGAACTTAAATCTAAGAGGTATAAAGAACAGAGTGCAAACGGGGGACATCAACACTCACCTGGCAGGATCACTGTAAGGCAAACGACGCAGCTTTTGTGATGTGCAGGGGCAGGAGGGCAGCAGGTTCCTCTCCCGTCTTCAGATGCTGAGCTCTCTCCATGACACCACCCTGCCTCCTCATCACTGCAGCTCGCCAGAGAGGACGTTATACATCAGCTTTACAATGGATAAAACACCAGCACAGTCAGGTACTTTGAGCCTCATGATGACCCTTGCAAAGTACGAATCATCCCTATTTCCTAGAAGAGGAAACTCAACTATTTAGAGGATAAATGATCTCCTGGGGCCAGTTAGCTGAAAAGAAGCAGGGGTGGGATTTGAATCTAGCTTTGATGACCACTCAGAGGTCATGTCTTTCCTGTTAAGCCACACAGTCACTTTCAGTCAATAATTAACCTTCTGACAGCAATAGGCATAGAAGGTGTAGGTATTTTCTTTAGATGAAAACTAAAAGTGTTAGTCACTCTGTTATGTTAACTCTTTGTGACCCCATGGACTGTAGCTGTCCACAGGATTTCCCACACAAGAATACTGGAGTGGGTTTCCACTTCCTCCTCTAGGGGATCTTTCCGACCCAGGGATCGAACCTGCATCTCCTATATGGCAGGCAGATTTTTTACGGTCTAAGTCACCAGGGAAGCTCTTTTCTTCAGATAACTTCATACTATGTGGAAATACCATTTGGAAATTGGAAAGCAGAAATGCTTTCTCTTTTGTGAGTAAAAAGGAAAGAAACTGAGAAGAGTGGTGGCTACATAATCGCATGTATGTACGTAATTGCATAAAGTAATCCTGTAGTTTAAAGTTCACATGAAAATCTGATGGAAACATCATAAAAATATTTTTTAGAAAAGCATAAAAATATTCTGATGGAAACATCATAAAATATGCTTACTGCATATTTTTAAAATAAAAGTATTTTACATTTAGAAATGAGTTAAACATTTCGAAAACTCTCATTCTTTCACTGGAAAAAAATCTGCTTTTTTTGGTCTTGAATAAAAATATCTGGAAAACATATGTTTGCTGTTCTAGTTAAATAAAACCACTGACAGCTCTACATTTGTGCTGGCTGTGGCTGTGCTCCTAATAAAAGTAGTGAAAATATGACCCCAAGCCCCTCCCTCACCTGCTCAGTTGGAAAATAGGTCACCTCCCAGTGAATTCAGTTACGTGCCTCGATTAGCTTCAGGTTCTGGAAGAGCTCCAAGGTTTGAAAAACAAATGGCTTTCAGCATCTGGTCCTCCCAAAAAGGAAACCTTAAAATTATGTTTGCGTTATGAAGGATAAAGGTGGTGTCAAACAAGTGGAGTGTGGTTACAAAAGACACTGAAATGGAGTCTCCTGTCCTAGGGATCAAATCAAGTCTAAATAAGTATTTAGCTCACAATATAAATGCATTTGGTTAAAAATTTCAATCAAGGATTTTGGGCTAAAACATAGATTGACCCTACTCATTTGGTTTCCATCAATTTTTCAATATAAAATTATGTAATTGGCCAGGGAACAGGGGAGGATCAAAACCTCAAATCCCACAGGGCTAGGCAGGCGATCTAAACCAGAGAGGCTTGGCTGTGAGCAGTCCACTGTCAGATGAGAGATGAGAGTTCCCTCACCTGCAAATGAGGGTAATATGCATCTCATGGCACTGTTACGAGGCTTAAGTTAGACAATGCCCATGAGAAAGCTTTCAGAGATGTGTTTATAGCTGCCAAGCCTCTGCACAAAGAGTATCCATTGTGTTTGGATGATCTTTACCCAGTTGCTTTCCTTGAATGACATCACAACGCCCCAGTAAGCTACTCTTTCTTTCACACACTTGAGGTACCCACAATCTCTCTTCTCTCCCATCTCTGATGAAGCTGATCGACAAAATGGCGCAGCAATGTCTGAAAGAGGGAATTTAGGCAAGGAGGGGTGTTCCCGCTTCATCCTTTTGCTCAACAAGGTGTTCTGAGGGCTTCCTATGGGCACAGCATGGGTGACTAGAGGAAATGAGTNGAGGTACCCACAATCTCTCTTCTCTCCCATCTCTGATGAAGCTGATCGACAAAATGGCGCAGCAATGTCTGAAAGAGGGAATTTAGGCAAGGAGGGGTGTTCCCGCTTCATCCTTTTGCTCAACAAGGTGTTCTGAGGGCTTCCTATGGGCACAGCATGGGTGACTAGAGGAAATGAGTAGCATTCTTACTGGCCATCCCATTAAGAGAGAAGAGCCTTCATCCCAATTCAGAAAGAAACCAGGGTGTGCCAGCCAAGATGTCCAAAATATTACTATCTCAACATACAATAAATATTAATCAATATCCAACATTACTCACGAGACATTCTACATTCTTTTTTTTTTTTTTTTTTTCGTTCACACTAAGTCTTTCAAATCTGGCATGAATTCTACACTCACATCACATCTCACTCAGGAGCAGACAAATGTCAAGGGCACTATAGCCCCGTGTCTAGTGGCCACCAGGCTAAGTTGCCCGGGCCTGTGAGATCTTTGGAGAAAAGTGCTAAACAGACGTGTTAAAAGTATAGACAGTGGATATTTGAATGTCTGTTCTGTATTACAGGGGCTCTGAGGTTTTACAGTGGGATAGGAGAAGCCAGCACCATTCAGATTTCTTTTCAGAAACATCCCTCCAGTGGGAATGCAACCTAGTACACCCACTATGGAGAACAGTGTGGAGATTCCTTTAAAAACTGGAAATAGAACAGCCATACGACCCAGCAATCCCACTGCTGGGCACACACACCGGGGAAACCAGGATTGAAAGAGACACATGTACCCCAATGTTCACTGCAGCACTGTCTACAATAGCTAGGGCATGGAAGCAACCCAGACGTCCATCGGCAGACGAACAGATGAGAAAGATGTGGCACATAGACACAATAGAATTACTCAGCTACTAAAACCAACACATTTGAATCAGTTCTAATGAGGTGGATGGAACTGGAGCCTATTATACAGAGTGAAGTAAGTCAGAAAAAAAAAAACACCAATACAGTATATTAACACATATATATGGAATTTAGAAAGATGGTCATGATGACCCTATATGCGAGACAGCAAAAGAGACACAGATGTAAAGAGCAGACTTTTGGACTCTGTGGGAGGTGAGGGTGAGATGATTTGAGAGAGGAGCATTGAAACATGTATGTTACCTCATGTGAAATAGATGACCGGTCCCAGTTTGATGGATGAAACGGCACTCAAAGCCGGTGCACCGGGAAAACCCAGAGGGGTGGTATGGGGAGGGAGGTAGAGGGGGGTGCGGGATGGGGGCACATGTGCACCCATGGCTGGCTCCTGTCAATGTATGGCGAAAACCAGCACAATATTGTAAGTAGCTTCCAAAAAAAAAAAGAAACACCCTTCCAACTGTCAGAACTGGACCGCTCCTGGCTGAGGCTTCCTGTTGGACCTGCCCTGGGGGAGCACCCTGCAAGGCCACCTGGCCCCAAGGCACCCCTGGAGGACCAGCCGAGGCCTCTGCTGCGGCCGCGTCCCAGCCCGGCTTCTCCCTCTGCCTGCGCCCGCTGCCCCCGCTTCCTTCCAGAGGGTGTCCCTGACGGCAGCCCACCTCCACCTCCTGCAGGCTGATCCCCTTCTCCGGGTCTGTTCCCCAGGGCACCACCCCGCACCCCCGGGGCTTACATCCTCAGTGTGACATCCTCCTTCTCCACGGAGGCAGCTGCATCCACAGACTGAGACTTCCGTCTGTCTTACTGGCCCAAGGACTGGAGGTCTGGGGGCCTCTAGCCAGATGATTATCTGCGGCAAAGGAGGGAAATACGTCGTCCCTGCAAATTCTCTCTTAAAAGTCCCTCCATTCTCAGGAATCT
The DNA here is from genome assembly GCA_006410675.1 of Oreotragus oreotragus. Taxonomy (NCBI): domain Eukaryota; kingdom Metazoa; phylum Chordata; class Mammalia; order Artiodactyla; family Bovidae; genus Oreotragus; species Oreotragus oreotragus. The sequence continues at coordinate 235,932 of SJYX01023478.1, read as the reverse complement.
TACTGGCTTCTCCAGCTTCTGTTAAGAGATTTGAGAAACTTGGCTCAGTTTACGACTGTGCTAAGACTGGATGTCGCTGGATGTCACGACGGGCCATTGTGTTGGTCTTGTTTCCTCGTGTGGTGAGGTGTGTAGGCACTCAACTCAAAGGTCCCAGCAGCCTCTCCAAGGACAACACGGGCTCCGGGACAGGCTGAGGAATCCTGTCTTCCAGGAGATGGCTGGAAGCGGTATAGCTGGCCATATCCAGGCGCTTCTTGGCATCGCACTGGAGGGCAAGCAAATGGAACAGACCCCTTTTGAGTTGTCTCTGTGTCCTAAAATCTGGCTTGCTTGGCTTAGAGGTGAGAGGCACCTCTGGTTTGAGACCCTCAAACAAATCTCTCAATTCTCAGGTGAAAAAAAGAAAGCCAAAGTCCTGTCTTCTGTCAACTCCTTAACTCTTCCGGCCTTTCTGTCCTATCTCTCTTGCTGTTTCTCGTCGTAACCCCCACTATTCCTCCGAGGCTATCTCAAGGGCCTTCTCCTGGGACCGATCTTTCTTTTGTTTTTAAAACTTTCAGTTCAGTTCAGTTCAGTCGCTCAGTCGTGTCCAACTCTCTGCGACCCCATGAATCGCAGCACGCCAGGCCTCCCTGTCCATCACCAACTCCCGGAGTTCACTCAGACTCACGTCCATCGAGTCCGTGATGCCATCCAGCCATCTCATCCTCTGTCGTCCCCTNGTGTCCAACTCTTTGCGACCCCATGAATCGCAGCACGCCAGGCCTCCCTGTCCATCACCAACTCCCAGAGTTCACTCAGACTCACGTCCATCGAGTCCGTGATGCCATCCAGCCATCTCATCCTTGGTCGTCCCCTTCTCCTCCTGCCCCCAATCCCTCCCAGCATCAGAGTCTTTTCCAATGAGTCAACTCTTCGCATGAGGTGGCCAAAGTACTAATATAAACTTTACATGAGCTTAATTTTGCACTGCTATACATACAGACTATATTGGTGATTAATGGCCTTTACTGGCATGGGAATAGAATCATTGAAACATGTAATTTTAGACATAGAATAGATCTTAGACATCATGCAATTCAACCCCTAGTATGCTCCAAGCACTGCAAAGCTACTAGCTGACTTAGTCACCAATATATTCATTCAATAACTATTTATTCATTAGCTATCATGCATAAAATAGTATGAGGGGCACTGGAGAGAGCAGTAAACAGGATAGATTTGGCCCCTCGGGGAGCCCCTAGATTAGGAAGGGGAAACAATATGAAACAGCTATTTACATTGTCAGTTATTTCATCATATAGAAATACAAATTGCTGAAGGAGCATCTAATAAGAAAAATGGTCCCCTTATCTAGGGGAATAGAGAAGGGCTTTTCTGAGGAAGTGAGGGTGTGGAGAAGATGGATGTAGGCTGAGGGAACTACATGCCCACAGCTAGAAGTCTGACACATCACCAGTTCTGAAAGGAATCAGGTAGCTAGCATATACAGTACTGAGTTAAGGGAACAGTGATTCAGCACAAAATTAAAGAGCAGGCCAGAGCCCTGTTATACAGGGTTTTATAGGTCAGGTTAAATATTTAAAATTTCACTGCAATAATGTGAATTCACTTAAAAGACCGTACCATGGAAATTGTACAGTTTCATTTTTCAGTTATTTTTGCTTCTATATTTAACTTTTTCTGTATGCCGTGTTCTCAGGAAAGATTTAATTCACAGAGTACAAAGGCTCCAAATCCCGTCTTCCGAGCACCCATGTTGACTTTTTTCATTGTAGTCAAAAACTACATTATATAAAATTTGCCATCTTAATCATTTTTAAGAATGTGAACTTTTATAAATATCATACGGATTGTGAAACCCATGACTCTCAACTCAAAAGGAAACAGACTTGAGAGAATAAAGGTCTTTAGACTGGAAATAACAACTTGAAGAATGGGACCACAAAGTTTACCCAATAACAATAGATTGGAAAGAATTTGCCCAACAATGTAAGAGTTGGTTTTAACCAAAAGGGAATAGCATTGTGTTCAACTAGCTAGAAGGAGGGGAGATTCAGAGAGGAAGCAACTAGAGCTCAAAGGTAGTGAGTCTCTGAAAAGTGTTCAGCACTTTGACCCCTTCTCCATGGAAGGATTCCTGAAAAAAAGGGCAATGAGTATTCCATGTATGATTTGGGAGGAGTCCTAGGATATATATTATCCTTGCTGTCCTCTTAAGGGGAGCATGCTGCTGCTGCTGCTGAGTCACTTCAGTCGTGTCCGACTCTGTGTGACCCCATAGACAGCAGTCCACCAGGCTCCCCCTGACACCATTTACCTGCTTAAGAAGGCCTACATTTAATTAGTGGATGATGCCAGCCATTTCTTGCTGTGTAAATATCAGCCCAAAACATAGTGGCTTAAAAGTGGAGCAAAATTTTAACATCAATCACGGTTTCTGTGGATCAGGAACTCAGGAAGGGATCAGCTTGGTGATTCTGGTAAAATGCTATTGGAAGGTCAGTCATCACACCTGTGTTCCTGATTCCAAGAAGTGTAAAGAGGAGAAGGGTAAAAACACACACTTTACAGATGCACTCTGATGATTACCTTTTTCCCGGAAGTGCTACATATCGTCTTACTGAAAAGAACTTCCCATATGGCTTCTCCCCTTTACCCTTGTTGCAGTCATATAGCCAAAACTCCACGATGCAGCGAAATGCGGTCGTCTGGTAGTCTCAAGTAAAATCAACATTGTCTTGAAGATAATTAGCATCTAAAATATGAAGGGTAAAACAAATTGAGGTAGGAAAGAAGCATTCTCTGTTACATTACTTAAAGCACACTGACTTTTAACTCATAAGACACTCAATTCCCTGGCAAGACTGGTTAATTGCCAGAATCCAGGTGAGAGGTAATGACTTGGACAGGGATAAGAGCAATGTAGATTCAGGCGACATTCAAGAAGTAGAGTCAGCCAGGCTTGGTGATGGCTTGGGAAAGAGATTGTGAAAGATGACTTCCAAAGATCGTCCAAAGAGATTATGAAAAATGACTTCCAAAATTTGGACTAAATAACTGGGTGGGATGGAGGTGGGGAGAGGGCAATAGGAGTATTATTCACTGAAATAAAAATCACTGGGACAGTACTTTGTTTGGAGCATAATAATAAATTCTATTTGAAGTATGTTAAATTTGGAGAGCTTATGAGTCATGCAAAAGAAATGTGAGAAAGGCAGTTGGGTATTAGGGACCAAAACCCAGAGAGGTCTGAGTTGGAAGTAGTACATGTCTGGGAATCAACATGTGAACAGTGACTGAAGCCATTCATGGTTGGGGATAGAATAACTTGAGATCAGTTCATAAAGTAAGTAGATTTTAAAAGTAGAAAAAGGCCAGCAAAGAAGACTGAAAAAAAAATTTAGAAAATTAGGTGGAAAATCAGGAAGTAAAATGACATGTAAGCCAATGAAAAAAATGTTTCAAGAGGAAGAGAGAAGGCTCAAATATTTGCACTGGATCTTGTGATATGGAGGTCACTGTGACCTTGTAAGAGCTATCTCAGGGAATTGGTGGAGGCAGAAGTTAGACCAGGGTAGAATGAAGAATGCAGAGTACGTGAGGAATCAGAGACTGTGAGAGTTGCCTGCTCTTGAGAATTTTGTCTACAAAGGGAAAGAGCAACAATCATGGCTGTTGGGGAGTGGAGCAGAGGTCTTTTCCTGAAACAATTTATTTGAAAGCTATTTGTGGTTTACAGAATCTAAGAAAAATGCTGAACAAGCAGAATAAATTCCTTCCAAGTTATGCCAGTTGTTATGGATGGAATGTGTCTCCCACAAATTCATGTGCTGAAACCCCAACACTCCATGGATTGCATTGGGAAGTGGTATCTTTAGACAGTGATTGGATGAGGTTGTGAGGATGGGATTAGTACCCTTAGAATAGTTAAAGGGAGAGCTCAAGTCTGCTTTCTGCTCTCTACTCTGTAAAAATGCAATTTTTGGCAGTGTGCAGCCTGGAAGAGAGCTCTCTCATTCTGGGACACTGATCTCAGACTTCCAGCCTCCAGAAATGTGAGAAATAAATTTATGTTCTTTATAAGTCACCTAGTGTATGATATATTGTTTGTTTTGCTCACTCAGTCATGTCTGATTCATTGAGACCCCATGGACTGCAGCATGCCAGGCTTCCCTGTCCTTCACCATCTCCTGGAACTTGCTCAAACTCATGTCCACTGAGTCAGTGATGCCATCTAACCATCTCATCCTCTGTCATCCCTTTCTCCTCCCACCTTCAATCTTTCCCAGCATCAGGGTCTTTTCCAATGAGTCAGCTCTTTACATTAGGTGGCCAAAGTATTGGAGTTTCAGCTTCAGCATCAGTCCTTCCAAGGAATTTTCAGGGCTGGTTTCCTTTAGGATTGACTGGTTGGATCTCCTTGCAGTCCAAGGGACTCTCAAGAGTCTTCTCCAATACTACACTTTAAAAGCATCAATTCTTTGGTGCTCAGTCTTCTTTATGGTCCAACTCTCACATCCATACATGACTACTGGAAAAACCACAGCTTTGACTATACTGATCTTTGTTGGCAAAGTAATGTCTCTGCTTTTTAATATACTGTCTAAGTTGATCATAGCCTTTCTTTCAAGGAACAAGTGTCTTTTAATTTTATGGCTGCAGTCACCATCTGCAGTGATTTTGGAGCCCAAGAAAATAAAGTCTGTCACAGTTTCCATTGTTTCCCCGTCTATTCGCCGTGAAGTGATGGGAGCTAATGCCATGATCTTTGTTTTTTGAATGTTGAGTTTTTGTTTTTTTGTTTTTTTAATTTTTTTTTCTTTTTTTTTTTGAATGTTGAGTTTTAAGCCAGCTTTTTCATACTCCTCTTTCACTTTCAAGAGGTTCTTTAGTTCTTCTTTGTTTTCTGCCATAAGGGTGGTATCATCTGCATATCTGAGGTTATTGATATTTCTCATTTCACACACTAGCAAAGTAATGCTCAAAATTCTCTGAGCTAGGCTTCAACAGTACGTGAACTGATAACTTCCAGGTGTTCAAACTGGATTTGGAAAAGGCAGAGGAACCAAAGATCAAACTGCTAACATCTGCTGGATCATAGAAAAAGCAAGAAAATTCCAGAAAAACATCTATTTCTGAAGCTTCATTGACTATGCTAAAGCCTTTGACTGTGTGGATCACAACAAACTGTGGAAAATTCTTAAAGAGATAGAATTACCAGAACACCTTACCTGCCTCCTGAGAAACCTGTAAGCATGTCAAGAAGCAACAATTTAGAACCAGAGATGGAAAAATGGGCTGGCTCAAAATTGGGAGAGGAATACATCAAGGCTGTATATTGTCACCCTGCTTATTTAACTTATATGCAGAGTACATCATGAGAAATGTCAGGCTGGATGAAGCACAAACTGGAATCATGATTGCCAGGAGAAATACCAATAACCTCAGATGTGATATATTATTAGAGCTGTCCAAACGAAGACATCTATTTTGGGGTCCTTGGCAAAAGAGATGAGCTCAAGCTAACTAGCTGACTTGGTCTAGCTTGGGTCATAGGTCATAGGCTCACCCTTTGGCCATGCATAATGGGTATTTTTCTCTTTTATTGTATTTAAATATACATAACATAAAAATTTACCAGTTTAACCATTTTTAAGTATACAGTTCGGTGGCATAAAGTTCATTCACAATGTTGTACAGCCATCATCAATCACTATTCACTTCTAGAGTTTTCATCATCTCAAACAAACTCTGTAACCATTAAACAATAATTACCCATTCTCCCCTTTCTCAGCCATTAGTACTCTCTGTTTTACTTTCTGTCACTCTGAATTTTCTCATTTTAGGTACCTGATTTGAGTGGAATCATACAATATTGATCCTTTTGTATCTGGCTCTTTTCACTTAGTATAATGTCTTCAAAGTTCAACCATGTTTTAGCATGTATCAGAATTTCATTTTTTTAAGGCTGAATAATATTTTGGAGTGAATATCTTGCTGGCAGTTCTATGAGACTGTAAGCAAAGGAAGTTGGTGGGTAATTGAGGTCTCATAGAGGAATGGCCAAGCAGGTCACACACAGCCAATCTGCTAGCAGTCTTCTCTCCTTAAGCTTTCACACTCCTTCCCCTAGAGTATGCAGGGAAGTTCTGGCATTTCATCCTTGCTAGCAGTTAACCTAGTAGACAATTAATGCTGCTGACAGGTGCCTGAGCCAATGCACTAAATCCAAACTCTGGGTAGGTATGGGTATGCCAACAAATTCTGCCCAGTCAAGCCTTATAATTTGTCCTTTTTCTTCAGACACCCTTAGAATTTGCCCCCATGCCCTCCTCAGACTTCTGTAGATTCAAGTTGGTGAGATCCTGCAAGTCTCTTGGTACAGAACCCAGAGCAAGCCTTGTGTTTCGGGGGGGGGGGACTTATGTTGGGCTCATAATCTGCTTGGAGGCAATTATTCATGGTGGGATGGACTCCTAGGAGAGTGGCATTATCTTGTGAGGCACTTGCACAGGTGCTTCAAGTATGGGGAGGCTGCTTGGGGCTGGAGGGGCTGCCTCTACAGGCCAGGAAGGTTGTATGGGTTTTTCATTCCATGCCTCAGTTGCATCTGTCCAAATGTCCCTATTCCATATGCCAAGGTCCCATACCTTTCCCACCAGGCCCTTGCGTTAGTGCAGGGTGTATCTGACAGGGTTGAGAGCCTATTTTGTGCTGCAGGCCTGCCACCCTCACTGCCAGGCACCACCCCTGATACTCAGCTGTACATATTCTGTGACTACAGGAAGTAAGATTCCTTCAGAGCTATCCTTCATGGCTTATGGTTTTCCTTCCTATTCTGAGTGGAATAGTCACCACCTTCAGTTTCTCCTTTTCCTTTTGCATTCTTACTAGAGCATTGAAAACAGCTCCATAAGCAATCCAGTACTGCTACTTCTTGACGGCTCACTGCCTCATCCTGCTCCCATACTTTATCCACCAGTGACTGTTTGAGTAGCTGGATGCCAATTACCAGTGTTCCACCTCCACCCCACACAGTGGTATCTCTATTTTCCTAAAGTGTGTGAGAAACCTGGTCAGCGGGCGCCATTTTGAAATATTTAGAGAGTACCTCTGGTACAAATTAATTGCTGACATGGATCTTTTGAGAAAAGAAGCTGGGGATCAGAGACAAGGAGACAGAGGATTTGCTTTCCAAATCACATGTAGAGCAATAATAATGGTGTAAACAATTATAATAGAAATACTGAGTGTCTATGTGTGGGATTTGAGATGGCTGGATGGCATCACTGCCTCTATGAATGCGAGTCTGAGTGAGCTCCGGGAGTTGGTGATAGACAGGGAGACTTGGCGTGCTGTGATTCATGGGGTCACAAGGAGTTGGACACGACTGAGCGACTAAACTGAACTGAACTGAAAGAGAGAATCTCCCAACTCTGTCTCTGCATCTCTTTGAGGATGAAAGCACTTGACTTTTAGTCTAATAAATATATATTCCTCCTTTAACACAATGATGAATTCTGTTAGCTACTACTATTATTTTCATAAATAAAATGTAAGGAAAGTAAATAAAAGAATACTTTTGAATATACCAAAAGTTCTCTTTATAAAGTGAAAGGACACCCATTTTCCATCTCTACGTGGGGATATTTACCTACCTAGGGCTGAGCCAGGGCAGTGGGTGACACGAGCTGGTGGCTGGGCTCAAGGTTCTCTGCTGAAGCTGGAGAAGTTGGTTCTGTGCTGAGTGTGTTAGGAGTCTGAGGTGTGTGAACTGGAGATTGGGACAGGGTACCCATTCACAAACAAGTAATCAAGCTGATGCCAGGATGTATAAATACAGCCGGAGTTGGGTTGAGTCAGATGTGAGACAGGCAGGCAGCTGAGAATCCTACACCAGAGGAAAAAGCACCAGTGGTGATTATTCTGGGAGGTCAGGAATTCGATAGTCTCTTCATTTATAAAATGTGTTGGATTAATTGATCCTGAATTCAATCCATCTTATTAAGCCTAATAAGCCTAAAGTACACTCTCCTTTAAATATAGCATAAATACAATGGAATTAATTGTGGACTCACCTTATTATTATAGGGCTTGCCTAGTAGCTCAGTTGGTAAAGAATCTGCCTACAATACAGGAGACCCCGGCTCGATTCCTGGATTGAGAAGATCTGCTGGAGAAGGGATAAGCTACCTAGTCCAGTATTCTTGGGCTCCCCTGGTGGCTCAGCTGGTCAAGAATCTGCCTGCAGTGCGGGAGACTTGCGTTCTATACCTAGGTAGAGAAGATGCCCTGGAGAAGGAAAGAGCTACCCATTCTAGTATTCTGCCTGGAGAATTCCTTGGACTGTATAGTCCATGGGGTTGCCAAAGAGTTGGACACGACTGAGTCACTTTCACTTTTCATCTTATTATAAAAACTGCATGCGTCAAAATCCAGATTTTAAAAAGAAGCCAATTAGTGACGATCATTTACTATGAAAGGCACCTCTTATGGGAAATTTTTTCAATGATTCTTTAACCTGCAGGCACCTGAGTATTACCAGGCTGATTCTCCATACCCAGACCACATTCCAGAGCAATTAAATCAGAATCTCTGGAGCTAGAATCTGTGTATCAGTACTTTAAAAAATTATTTAATTTTTAAATGGAGAGCAATTACGTTACAATATTGTGGTGGTTTCTGCCATACATCAACATGAATTAGCCACAGGCATATACATGTTCCCTCTGTGAGACGGGAAGTCTGGTGTGCTGCAGTTCATGGGATTGCAAAAGAGGAGTTTTTAAGGGGATGCAATGACAGAAGCAAAGTTGTAGTGTTATGAGATGTGAATGGTAAATTCATGAGGAGAGCTGCTGTGTATCTTTGAAATGCACCTGATAAAGGACCAAAGGCACATCACGATGAAGACACTGACACAGATGATTATTTCTAGAGAGCATTTACCAGCTCTCTGAGATGGAAGCCTTGGTGAAAGTGAAAGTGAAAGTGAAGTCGCTCAGTTGTGTCTGACTCTTTGCGACCCCATGGACTGTACCCTACCAGGCTCCTCTGTCCATGGGATTTTCCAGGCAATAGTAGTGGAGTGGATTGCCATTTCCTTCTCCAGGGGATCTTCCCAAACCAGGGATTGGACCCTGGTGTCCCGCACTGTAGACAGACACTTTACTGTCTGAGCCACCAGGGAAGTCCCTAAGCCTTGTTGATTGATGTTAAATTCACACCGGCACTGTGTGTTTGAAGCTGGTTGCTGTGTTTAATTCAACAGCTGAATAAATTTACTTAGAGATTTATTCACGCATGTGCTCAGCTGTTCAGTCATGTCCAACCCTTTGTGACCCCACCGACTGTAGCCCTCCAGGCTCCTCTGTTCATGGAAGTTTCCACGCAAGAATACTGGAATGGGTTGCCATTTCCTACTCCAAGGTTTAAACACAGTAGGTGATTAATTTATTTTTAAGCATACTTCTTCTGTTACAAAGCCTAGCTAAAACCACAGAGTACATTTGTTGTATGAAAAAGAGCCCCAAATTTGCTCACTGCACTGGTTTCCAGGAAGGGAGGACCACTGTTGATAAAGTCATTCTTATGTATGTTGTGAAGAAAGTAGGGTAAGAAGCTTGGGAATTTCAGGCTCAAATAGGGGTGATTCCAAATGGGTGATTCTTGAAAATTCAAGATGTTTTGGGTGCTCAGCTAGGAGATGCATGAGTCCATTGATAAAAGGAAGATAAAGAGTTTGTCTCCCAAGAGTGGGAATCAGAGATGGAAGTGGGACAAAGAGTTAGGATTTTGTTATTTTTGTTGTTACAAACCATATTGTTCTTGAATTTTGTAAACCATAAATGTGTATTGATTTGATAAAAATTAAATGAAAAATTAAAATGTCTAGAAGGATACATTTATTTATAAGAGTGCTTTTTCATAGGGAGAAAAAAGGGTTATAATTATTCAAAGTTTTTGCTCAATATGCTTGTGAATTGTCCAATTATTTTTTGCAAAAGTGTATTCACACATGACATATTCTTAAAATAAGTAAAAATATGTAAGAATGAAAGAAATAACAAAAGAATATATCTTAGGGAAAAAGATTTTATTTCAATGAAATAAATGACTGGTAGACTTCAAAATGTAAATAAAATGGTAAACTAAAATTATTTATTAATTGTTGAGTAATATGAACAAAAAGTCATTCTCATCTGGACAGAGTATGGTTTGATTTGGAGACACTAAATCTAAAGAAACAAGTCCTAAAAACTGCCAGAAAAAAACTTGATGGACGTGAGTCTGAGTGAACTCCGGGAGATGGTGATGAACAGGGAGGGCTGGCGTGCTGCGATTCTTGGGGTCACCAAGAGTCAGACATGACTGAGCAACTGAACTGAACTGAACTGAATTATATATAATTATATATATTATTACATATCACTATATATTATTATATATAATATATAATATTATATATATTAGGATCTTGACACCACCTTCTCCATATTCAACCAACATGTTGTACTGAGTCTACTTCCTAATATATATATATAATATATAATTATAATATATAAAATATTATATATATTAATTATATATATTATATATATTTATAAGGTATATTATAGTTATATAATGTATATTTATACATTATATTTAATACATTCTATATTATATAAATATAAAATATGCAAATATTATAAACATATAAAAATATATTATGATATATATATAAATGTATATCCATGTATAAAGTATATTATTTATAATTTTATAAATATAAATGTATATAAATTACATAATTATATATGTATTATATATAACATATTTTGTATAGATTTATATATATTTATGATTTATATAAATTATTTTATAATTTATATATTATACAATATAGTGTATATTGTACATTAGATAAACATATAATAAACTGAATCATGCAGCATGTGGTGTTTTGCGTGTGGCTTCTTTCACTAAGCACAGTGTGCTCAGGGTTTATCCACGTCGTAGTGTGTGTCAGCCCTTCGTCCTTTCTCATCTGAAGCAGACTCCATGCTCAGGGATGTAGCAGGCTCTATCTACCCCCTCATCAGATGGGCACGGGGATGTCTCCCCTCTCGGCTACTGTGGCTCACGGTGCTGTGAGTGCTCACGCACACGTGTGTGGGCATGTGTTTTCACTCCTCTTGGGTGTGTAGCTCGAAGTGGAGCCGCGAGATGCTGCGGCAACTCTGTTTAACCGTTTGAGGGACTGCTGCCTGGTCTTCCACGGCAGCTGCACCCTTACATTCCCACCAGCAGTGGATGCGGTTCCGACTTCTCCACCGCTTCACCACTGCCTGGTTTCTTCTTTTTTGATTAAAGCCAGCTTTGTGGTGGTGGTTTAGTCACTGAGTCGTGTCTGACTCTTGCGACCCCACGGACTGCAGCCCGCCAGTCTCCTCTGTCCATGGGATTTTCCAGGCAAGGATACTGGATGGGCTGCCACTTCCTCCACCTTAGAGGGTATAAAATGATATCTCATGGTGGTTTGATATGCCTTTTCCTGATGACTAATGATGTTGAGCATTTCTTCATGTGCTTGTTGCCTGTTTACCTTCTTTGGAGAAATATGTATTCAGATCCTTTGCCCATTTATTTATTTAAAGTATATTTATTTGGCTGCGTTAGGTCTTCAGAGCAGTGTATGGGATCCTCGTTGAGTCATGTAGGGCTCCGTGCAGGCTTAGCTCTTTTGTGGCATGTGGGATCCCAGTTCCCGGACCAGGGATCAAACCTGTGTCTTTTGCATTACCAGGTGTATTCTTAACCACTGGACCACCAGCGAAATCCCTGCTTATTTTAAAATGTGGTTGTCTTCTCATTATTGATTTAGATACTTCTTTATATATCTTGGGTATAAGGGTCTTCTCCAATATATGATTTGCAAATATTTCCTCCCATTCTGTGGGTTGCCTTTTCAGTTTCTTGAATGTGTCCTTTTGAAGCACAAAAGTTTTAAATTTTGATGATGTCTAGTAATTTTTTTTTCTTTTCTTGGTTGTGCTTTTGGTGTCGTGTCTAAGAAATGATTGATTTAATCCTAGAATATAAGGATTTACTCATGTTTTCTTCTAAGAGTGGTATGGTTCTAGCTATTACATTCAGGCTTCGACTCATCTAAGTTAGGTTTGGTATGATGTGAGGTAGGGATTCAGCTTCTTTAATCTTTGTTGACCCTCCCAGTTGAATGTGGCCTTTCCTCCTTTATCAGTCAGGATAGGCTAGGTTATATTCCAGTAACAAGTGGAATATATTGAGAATTCCCACGTCTCAGAGGCTACAACCACCAATGTTTGCTTGCTACTCATGCTGAGAGTGCACCGTGTATCAGCTATGACCCTGCTCCACGACTTCTTCACTCTGGGACCCAGGCTGATGGTGCTGCCTCTCCCTGAAACACTGCCAGAGCTGTGGCGGGGGAAGCGAGGCAGAAGCTCCTTAAGCTTCTGTTCGGAAGTCACATTTGTTTATTCCATTCTCACTTCATTGGCCAAAAAAAGTCATAAGGCCCAAATGTGATATCTACAGGGGCAGACACTGCAAGGAGGAAACACTGATCATTCAGATGAACGGGAATACACTTAACACCTCCTCATCATCCTCTGCATGATTCGCTGCCTTGTTCTCCTGGCTTTCCTCCCAAACTCAGCATGCCCAGACCCGAATTTATCACCAGCTTCCTGCCACCCCCAAATCTGTCCCTCCTTCTGAACCCTCAACTTGGTAAACAGCACCCCATTTGCCTGGTTGCCCCAGTCAGAACCTTGACACCACCTTCTCCATATTCAACCAACATGTTGTACTGAGTCTACTTCCTAAACATCCGTTGAACTTGTCCCTCTGGGTCCACTCTTGGTGACTGTGCCCCAGACCACCACTGCCTCTCCACTGGATGATCAGAGTCCTGCCCTTCTAATCCACTCTCCATGTTGAGGCTGTAATCATTCTCATAAAACGTAAACCCAGCCTTCTACTCTCCAGCTCGGAATCCCTGCTGGCTCTCCATTGCTCTGGTGTGTGTGTGCGTGGGTGCTAAGTCGCTTCAGTCGTGTTTGACTCTTTGTGACCCTGTGGACTGTAGCCCTCCAGGCTCCTCTGTCCATGGGATTCTCCAGGCAAGGATACTAGATGGATAGCCATGCCCTCCTCCAGGGGATCTTCCCAGTACAAGGACTGAACCTGCATCCTTCTCCTGCATTGGCAGGTTTCTTACCACTAGCACCACTGGGGAAGCCCTCATTGCTCTGGGGATACTGATTTATACACTAAAGGGCCTTATAAGACCCTTCAATATGTGGCTTCAGCTCTCTCTCCAGTCTTACTTTTGCACGGAATCTGCCTGGCATTTTACTGCTCTTGAGCTAACTTTAGTTCCCCAAAGGCATGGTGGTGACTTCACTCAGGGCTTTTATCCCCATGTGTGGGATACTGTTCCTCCTCTTCTGGTTAACTCATACTTGTTCTTAAAGTAACAGACTGGATATCACTTGCTCCCTCCTTCAGACGAGGTGATTGCTAAGTGATGGGGAGATGGTTTGGCTAAGAGGTTAAGAGGGAGGGTTCTGGAGCCTGACGAACCAGTTTTGAACCCTGGCTATGATCTGCAAGCTGTGAAACAGTGTGAGGCATCACTTCCCTGGGCCTCCATGTCCACAGGCATAAAACAGGGGATAATAAGAGTCTCTGTTACATAAGGCTGTGGGAAGGATTAAATGAATAAACACAGAGTGCTGAGAACAGCCCCTGACATACCGGGAGCGCGCAACCAAAACTCGCCTTCACTGCCATGTATCGTCAGGGCAGCCTACAGTGCCTCCTATAACTTAGCATTTATCAGACAAACGTAACTCCCAGTTTATTGACCTGACTACTTCTCTGCATTGTAAGATCTTAAGAGTTGGGACAATGCCTTATTGTCCTGTCGGTTCAATTCAGTCCCTCAGTCACATTTGACTCTTTGCGACCCCAGGGACCGCAGCATTCCAGGCTTTCCCGCCTATCACCAACTCCCAGAGCTTGCTCAAACTCATGTCCATCGAATCAGTGATGCCATCCAACCATCTTACCCTCTGTTGTCCCCTTCTCCTCCTGTCTTCAATCTTTCCCAGCATCAGGGTCTGTTCAAATGAGTCAGCTCTTCGCATCAGGTGGCCAAAGTACTGGAGCCTCAGCTTCAGCATCAGTTCTTTCAGTGAATATTCAGTGTTGACTTCCTTTATGATGGACTGGTTTCATCTCCTTGCTGTCCAAGGGACTCTCAAGAGTCTTCTCTAACACCACAGTTCAAAAGCATCAATTCTTCGGCGCTCAGCTTTCTTTATGGTCCAACTCTCACATTCACACATGACTACTGGAAAAACCATAGCATTGATTAGATGGACCTTTGCCAGCAAAGTAATGTCTCTGCTTTTTAAAATGCACTCTAGGCTGGTCATAGCTTTTCTTCCAAGGAGCAAGTCTTTTAATTTCATGGCTGCAGTCACCAACTGTAGTGATTTTGGAGCCCCCCCCCCCAAATAAAATCTGTCACTGTTTCCATTTTTTCCCCATCTATCTGCCATGAAGTGATGCGACCAGATGCCATAATCTCCTTTTTTTGAATGTTGAGTTTTAAGCCAGCTTTTTCATTCTCCTCTTTCACTTTCATCAAGGGGCTTTTTAGTTCCTCTTCACTTTCTACCATAAGGGTAGTGTCATCTGCATATCTGAGGTTATTGATATTTCTCCCAGCCAATCTTGATTCCAGCTTGTGCTTCATCCAGCCAGGCATTTCTCATGATGTACTCTGCATCATGATGGTAGGTGTTGCAAGAGGGCATCAGAGGGCAGACACACTGAAACCATACTCACAGAAAACTAGTCAATCTAATCACACTAGGACCACAGCCTTGTCTAACTCAATGAAACCAAGCCATGCCTGTGGGGCAACCCAAGACAGGTGGGTCATGGTGGAGAGGTCTGACAGAATGTGGTCCACTGGAGAAGGGAATGGCAAACCACTTCAGCATTCTTGCCTTG
The DNA here is from genome assembly GCA_006410675.1 of Oreotragus oreotragus. Classification (NCBI taxonomy): domain Eukaryota; kingdom Metazoa; phylum Chordata; class Mammalia; order Artiodactyla; family Bovidae; genus Oreotragus; species Oreotragus oreotragus. Next base: position 220,875 of record SJYX01023478.1, on the reverse strand, counting down.
AGAACCCCATGAACAGTATGAAAAGGCAAAGTGATAGGATACCAAAAGAGGAACTCCCCAGGTCATTAGGTGCCCAATATGCTAAAGGGAGATCAGTGGAGAAATAACTCCAGAAAGAATGAAGGGATGGAGCCAAAGCAAAAACAATACCCAGTTGTGCACGTGACTGGTGATAGAAGCAAAATCCGATGCTGTAAAGAGCAATATTGCATAGGAACCTGGAATGTCAGGTCCATGAATCAAGGCAAATTGGAAGTGGTCAAACAAGAGATGGCAAGGATGAACATTGACATCCTAGGAATCAGCTAACTAAAATGGACTGGAATGGGTGAATTTAACTCAGATGACCATTATATCTACTACTGCGGGCAGGAATCCCTCAGAAGAAATGGAGTAGCCATCATGGTCAACAAAAGAGTCCAAAATGCAGTACTTGGATGCAATCTCAAAAACGACAGAATGATCTCTGTNGCAATATTGCATAGGAACCTGGAATGTCAGGTCCATGAATCAAGGCAAATTGGAAGTGGTCAAACAAGAGATGGCAAGGGTGAACGTCGACATTCTAGGAATCAGCGAACTAAAATGGACTGGAATGGGTGAATTTAACTCAGCTGACCATTATATCTAATGCTGCTGGCAGGAATCCCTCAGAAGAAATGGAGTAGCCGTCATGGTCAACAAAAGAATCCGAAATGCAGTACTTGGATGCAATCTCAAAAATGACAGAATGATCTCTGTTCATCTCCAAGGCAAACCATTCAGTATCATAGTTATCCAAGTCTATGCCCCAACCAGTAATGCTGAAGAAGCTGAAGTTGAACGGTTTTATGAAGACCTACAAGACCTTGTAGAACTAACATCCAAAAAAGATGTCCTTTTCATTATAAGGGACTGGAATGCTAAAGTAGGAAGTCAAGAAACATCTGGAGTAACAGGCAAATTTGGCCTTGGAATGCGGAATGAAGCAGGGCAAAGGCTAATAGAGTTTTGCCAAGAAAATGCACTGGTCATAGCAAACACCCTCTTCCAACAACACAAGAGAAGACTCTACACATGGACATCACTATATGGTCAACACCGAAATCAGATTGATTATATTCTTTTAGCCAAAGATGGAGAAGCTCTATACAGTCAACAAAAACAAGACCAGGAGCTGACTGTGGCTCAGATCATGAACTCCTTATTACCAAATTCAGACTTAAATTGAAGAAAGTAGGGAAAACCACTAGACCATTCAGGTATGACCTAAATCAATTATGATTATACAGTGGAAGTGAAAAATAGATTAAAGGGCCTATATCTGATAGATAGAGTGCCTGCTGAACTATGGAATGAGGTTCGTGACATTGTACAGGAGACAGGGATCAAGACCATCCCCACCTATGTAGACATCAGGCCAAAGAGTTTCCATCAAAATTCTATCTTGTCACATTCACACAGGTGGACTTTTTCTAACTTGCATATTCACAGTGTAATTCTGTTTGGGGACTGGAGTCACAATCTATTTAGCAAGACTTAGTGCCCTGTTTAACTGAGCAATTCAACATTCTTTCCTCAAAGGCATTAGTAGTGTTTTTCAGCAAGGAATGATGGTGAGGTCCACCATGCTGTTATTCCAGGACATCCTAGATATCTCAAGACTATTCATGTGGACCCACTTGAGTCTGGCCTGGATTCTCTGACTCATGAAGGTCTGAAGGTTTCCAATGTTTGAAAATGATTGTTTTGGGGGAGACCTTCAGCTTTCACACTCAGTAGTCAACTATATGAATGTGTGCTCTTTTCTATTTGTGCATTTTTCTTTTTCTTTTCCTTTCTCTTTTCTCTCTTGAATTCCCTGCTAAGATAACATACTCAACATAAGACATCAGAATATTTTTGTTCAGAAGAGGCTCTGATTCTGAACATAGGTCCCATAATTAATAAAACAGTTAGAAATTGATGTAATATGATCAAATTTAATCAAATTAAAAGTATATATGCAGTTGGCTAGATGTCAGAGTTCTCTGCGGGTTTCAGCTATCAATAAGGAAACAATTTGTCACCAATAAAATGGATAATTTTCAAAGAATGTGAGAATAAAAAATAATAAAGATGGCATGGTTTGTGTCCTAAAATTGCTTTTTTCCTCATATAATTTACTGACTTACATTTATAGAAAAGTTGCTTAATTTCTATTATGAATTTGATTAGGAAAACTTTAATGTTCCTTCCCATTATAATGTTTTCTTCATTTTCTATATTTTAGAAGACAAACTTCTAAGATTTGAATTTTAGTAGAGAAATGTTGAACTAAAAAAGCATTTTTTTCTGAATATAATAAGTAGCAAAAATAAATTTATAGTTAAAGAAACACAGACTCCTCATTCACAATGTGTTTAGGATTCAGAGGTAGGAGGCAGGCTTGAAAGGGTAAATTTGGGTCAGATTTAAAATATTGAGTTTGAGTCTAATGAGTTAAATTTTTATAATTCCTTCTTCATAACAGAATTTTCAATACTATTACTGAATATAAATATCACTCTAAAATGAATTTTCATCAAATATCTTCCAGGTTGTATGTATTCATATTTTGTATATTGCTAAAGGAGAAGGCAACGGCAACCCACTCCAGTACTCTTGCCGGGAAGGTCCCATGGATGGAGGAGCCTGGTAGGCTGCAGTCCACGGGATCGCTAGGAGTTGGACACGACTTCACTTTCATGCATTGGAGAAAGAAATGGCAACCCACTCCAGTATTCTTGCCTGGAGAATCCCAGGGACGGGAGAGCCGGGTGGGCTGCCATCTATGGGGTCATACCGAGTCGGACACGATTGAAGCGACTTAGCAGCAGCAGCAGCATATTGCTAAAACAAAATGCTTGTTGTACAAGGGACTTAAACCCTGTTCCATTTTGGTTTTCATTTTCACAGGACCTTTGGCTCTCTCAGTGAAATGTATATTTATCTTTAAGCTTCCAAGACCTATACCCGGTGTCCCCTCATTGTTCCTAATATAGTCAATGAAACTGAAAACAGTAGAATTTGTGTACTTCAATCATGTCCATAATCACAGTTTTCCACTCTCAGCCTCTCTGGAAGCTAGTCTATCATACATTTTTTTTAAGTGATATAAAGTTAGGTTTCTTAATAACAAGTTCAGCAGATTATTTATAGATATCTAAAAATGGGTATTTTGTTTTCAGGAAAAACATTCAAAATGTTTTTGAAGAGAACCATAAAAGTATCAAGGGAAGTTGAGAGCCATTATAATATTAACACTTTTCATATCTGTATCAGTATATATTTTATGAAGCATATTTTTATGCATTATCTCATTTAACCCATAATATAACCACTTAAAGTACAGAGTTTTTCTCTTCAGTTTATAAACATATAACTGACAAATAACACTCCGTAAATTTAAGGTATAAAACTTGCTGATTTGTTACGCTTATATATGCAAAATGATTACCACCATAGATTTAGCTAACACCTCTATCCTATCACATAATCACCAGTTCTTTATGTGGTGAAAAAACTTAAGGTCTATTCTCCTAGCAGTAGAGAGAATAATGTATTTTCAGGTATACAATATAGTGTTATTAGCTGTAATCACTATCAGATGCTGAGAACTTATACTTGGAAGTTTATATTCTTTGATCAAGTTCTCTTTTCTCCCACCCTCCAGCACCCGGTAACAACCATTCTACTCTCTGTACCTACAAATTTGTTTTTTTTAGATTCCATATATAAGTGATACCCTGCAGCATTTGTCTTTCTCTTATTTAGTTTACTTATATTTCAATGCTCTTAAGTTCTGTTCTTGTCATAAACAGCAGGATGTCCTTTCTCATGGCTCATCTCATAGGATATATTATATATAGTATATAATCTCATGGGATACATTGTATAATATATATATATGTATATATATATATACATATATGCACTGCATCCTTATTCATTTATCTGTTGATACACACTTAGGTTGTTGGCATATCTTGGCTATTTTGAATAACGTTGAAGTTAGCACTATGACAGTACAAGTATCTCTGCAAAACCCTGTTTTCATTTTCTTGGGAAACAGTTCCAGAAGGCATATTGCTGGATCATATGGTAGATCTATTTTCATTGTCTGAGGAAGCTCCATACTATTTTCATAGTAGTTGCACCCATCTATAGTCTTCCCACGAATGCAAAAGAGTTCCTTTTTCTCTACTTCCTCATTAACAACACTTGTTCTCTCTTATCTTTTTGCTAATAGCCATTCTAATAGTTGTGAGGGGATACCTCATTTTGGTTTTGATTTTCATTTTCTTGAGTGGTGATTCTGGACAGCTTTTCATGTACCTGTTGGTCATTTGTATATTTCTGTGGGAAAAAAATAGTAAACTGCACTGTCTTTTTATTGCTATGGGTTATATGAGTTACTTATTTTTTTGGACATTAACTCCTTATCATATATATGAGTTACAAACACTTTCTTATATTCCATGGGTTTCCTTGTCATTTTGTTGATGATTCCCTTTACTGTTCTGAAACTTTTAATTTGCTATAGTCCTACTTGTTTATTTTTTGCTTTTTGATGTCACATTCAGGGCATTATTGGCAAGATCAGTGTCAAGGAGCTTACCCTTTATGATTTCTCCTTGAAGTTTTATAGTTTCAGATCTTAAATTCAAGACATTGAATCCATTTTGAGTTGATTTTTGTGAGTCTGTAAGATAAGGATCCAGATTGATTCTTTTAGCTGTCTAGTTTCCTCACCACCATTTATTGAAAAGAGAATAAACACCCCACTGTATAGTCTTGGCTCCTTTGTTGTAAGTGAATTGACCATGCATGCACTGGGATTTTGAATGGATTGCATTCATTTGGGTAGTATACATATTTTAACAATATTAATTCATTCAGTCCACGAGCACAGAATATCTTTTAGTTGCATTTTCCTCAGTTTCTTTCATTGCTGTATTATAGTTTTCCATGTACAAGTCTTTTCATCAATTAAATTTATTCCTTGGTATTTATTCCATTCAATGCAACTGTAAATAGAATTTTTTTTAAAAAATTCTCTGATTGTTTATTTTTTCTATAGTAGTAGTAAATACAACTGACTTCTGATTTTATATACTGCAAACTTTACTGAATTTATTACCTTTTGTGATGGAATTTTTAGTTTTTATTTTTATTTTTATTTTTTTACATATCATACCATATCTGCTGCAAACAGAAATAGTTTACTTCTTTTCATGTTCTGTCTCTCATCTCTCTGTCTCTGTGAATGTGCCTGTGTGTCTCTATTAAGATGTACTTTTACTATCCTTATATTGAAAAGGACACTTATCCCCACAAAAAGAAGTCCAAATGTTCAGAACATTCTGGCTAAAATTTAGAATTCTATACTCTTTTATCAAACAGTTATTTTTGAATTCAAGAATAATGTGAGTCTAATTAGTTCATAGGAGGAATCTGATGACAATGTAATAAAAAAAAATGTCATTGTGTGCTGAATAACCATACAAAGCCTTCCAACTTTCAGTTTAATAGAATTAAGAAAGGAACTGTTAAACCCTCCATTTATCCTAGCAATTATACTAGTGCATGGAAAAAAATATTCAAAGATGTCACATTGAAGTGTTCAGTCAATGAAATCATTAATTTTATAGAAATCCTCAAAGTACCTACATTATTGGGGATGATGCACTTATAAGGTAAAGTTTTACTGTATACATTAAAGGAGAAACAAAATGTCTTTATACCATGTGGTTTTCTTATGGTATTAAAACAGATATTTATTTCTTATTATTGACTGCTGGAGGTCTTTTCTGCTTAGGTGAAGTCAGACAATATACATACACAATGATAACCATGTAAAACTTAAAATGTTTCTGTATGAGTGTATATGTTTATAAATATGTACTGAAAAGTCCTGTTATTTAAAACAGCATTTCTTATAATTAAAGCAGGATTACAAATAAATATAAATGTCTACTAACATGGTTTGCTGTTGTGCATACATGGATTTGATTTGGCATTTGTTACATTTTAGAAAAATAGTAAAAAAGTATTTTAAAATCTATAGTAAAGAAAGCTTATCAGATGGAGAGATACACCATATTCCTGGGTTGGAAAAATTAAAATTATGAAAATGGCTATACTACCCAAAGAAATCTACAGATTCAGTGCAATCCCTACCAAGTTACCAATGGCATTTTTCACAGAACTAGAATAAAAGATTTCACAGTTTATATGGAATCACAAAAGAAGCTGAATGGCCAAAATAATCTTGAGAAAGAAGAAAGGAGCTGGAGGAATCAACCTTCCTGACTTCAAACTATAGTATAAAGCTACAGCAGTCAAGACAGTATGGCACTGGCAAAGAAACTGAAACATGGACCAATAGAACAAAATGGAAATCCCAGAGAAAAACCCATGCATTTATGGGCACCTTATCTTTGACAATGAAGGCAAGAATATACAATGGAGAAAAGACAGTCTTTTCAGTAAGTGGTGCTGGGAAAACTAGACAGCTATACATAAAAAAATGAAATTAGAACAATCCTTAACAGAATATACAAAGATAAACTCAAAATGTATTAAAGACATAGATTTAAGACCAGAAACCCTTAGAGGAAAACGTATGCAGAATGCTCTTTGACATAACTCACAGCAAGATCCTCTATGACTCACCATCTAGTGTAATGGAAATAAAACAAAAAATAAACAAAAGGGATCTAATTAAATTTAAGATTTTGCACAGCAAAGGAAACTATCAGTTCAGTTCAGTTGGATCGCTCAGTCACGTCCAACTCTCTGCGACACCATGGACTGCAGCACGCCAGGCTTCCTTGTCCATCACTGACTCCCGGAGCCAAGTCAAATTCATGTCTATTGAGTCAGTGATGCCATCCAACCATCTTATCCTCTGTCATCCGCTTCTTCTCTTACCCTCAATCTTTCCCACCATCAGAGTCTTTTCAAATGAATCAGTTCTTCGCATCAGGTGGCCAAAGTATTGGAGCTTCAGCTTCAGCATCACTCCATCCAGTGAATACTCAGGATTGATCTCTAAGAAACTATGCTGCTGCTGCTAAGTTGCTTCAGTTGTGTCCGACTCTGTGTGACCCCAGAGACTGCAGCCCACCAGGCTCCCCAGTCCCTGGGATTGTCCAGGCAAGAACACTGGAGTGGGTTGCCATTTCTTTCTCCAATGCATGAAAGTGGAAAGTGAAAGTGATGTCGCTTAGGCGTGTCTGACTCTTAGCGACCCCATGGACTGCAGCCCACCAGGCTCCTCCATCCATGGGATTTTCCAGGGAAGAGTACTGGAGTGGGTGCCATTATCTTCTCCATAAGAAACTATAAATAAGATTAAAAGACAACCCTCAGAATCAGAGAAAATAATTGCAAATGAAGCAACTGGCAAAGGATAAACCTCCAAAATATACAAAGAGCTCAGGCAGGTCAGTAACAAAAAATTAAACAACCCAATCAAAAATGGTCAGAAGACCTAAACAGATATTTCTCCAAAGGAAACACACAAATGGCTGATAAACATATGAAAAAATGTTCAGCATCACTTATTATTAGATAAATACAAATCAAAACTATGCTTGGGGCTGGTGTATGGGGATGATCTGGAGGGAAGATGTGGGGTGGGAGGTGGGAGTGGGGTTCATGTTTGGGAGTTCGTGTAAAAAAATAAATAAATACAAAAAAAATAAATAAATAAAATTAAAAAAAAAACTATAATCAAGTATCACCTATACCCATCAGAATGGGGCATCATCAAAAAATACAAACAATAAATCCTGGAGAGGATGTGGAGAAAAGGGAACCCTCTTGCACTGTTTCTGAGAATGTAAATTGATATAGCCACTATGGAGAAGAGTAAGGAGATTTCTTAAAAATTTAGGAATAAAGCTACCATATGACCCAACAACCCCAATACTAGGCATACACCTTGAGGAAATCAGAATTGGAAAAGACACGTGTACTCCAATGTTTATTGCAGCAATATTTACAACAGACAGGACAAGGAAACAACCTAGATGCCCAGATGAACGGATAAAGAAGTTGTGGTACATATATACGATGACATATTACTTAGCCATTGGGGTCAGTTCTAGTGAGGTGGATGAATTTAGAGCCTGCTATACACCATGAAGTAAGTCAGAAAGAGAAAAGCAAATATCATGTATTAAGGCATATATATGGAATCTAGAAAAATGGTACTGATGAACTTATTTGTAGGGCAGTGATAGAGATGCAGACAGAGTACAGATTCTGGACACAGTGGGGGAAGGAGAGGGTGTGAGAAGTTGAGAGAGCAGCATTGAAACATATACATTAGTATATGTAAAACAGATAGCCAGTGAGAATTTGCTGTACGACACAGGAAACTCAATCCAGTGTTCTGTGACAACCTAGAGGGTAAGATGAGGTTGGAGATGGGAGAGAAGTTCAAGAGGAAGGATATGTATATATACCTATGGTTGATTCATGTTGATGTATGGCATAGCCCAACACAACATCATAAAGCAATTACCCTCCAGTGAAATACATTTTTTAAAAAAAGAAGAAAAAAAAAGATGTTTATAATTATGACATTTTTAATCTGAGCAGGAAGCATAGAATTTTAAAATGGAAAAGAACCTTGTAATCCATTTTATTCTATTTCTTGTTTACACGTAATTCATCAGAGATAAAAACATATTTTTGGAGTTTTCCTTATTACACACTTTTCAAGGTTGCAGGCTCAACAAACTCAAACATTAAACAACTCAGAATAAATGGAAAATTTGTATAGTATTCTGAAATTGAATTCACTTTTTTGTCCTCTGATTTTCTAAAGAACAAAGCTATCCACTTCATTGATGAAAATATTGTTCAATATATTTGAATGAGTTTTACCTTCTGCCTGTAGTCATTCTAGTTTTAAAATAACCATGTTAGAAGTACTTTCTTAAGCCTTTCTTTATTGAACTTATTTCTATAACCTTCAAACGTTTTAGAAACAGCCATGTTTATCATAGACATCTATAATGGAATTCCTGAATGCAAATTACAGTCCAATCAAAGACATATCTTGGGTTGCAAATTAAAAGCATTCTTTTTGTGCACGGAAATCAAGTGTACAGAAGATGTTCTAAGAAATATTTTATTAAATTATCCTTGTCTACCTCAAAGATTAGTGATATTGTATAATAAATATATTTTTAAGATTCTCAGAAAGAATGTGTAAGTCATCATCAATGCAATAATATAATCAGATATTATTGATATTTTTGTTTATATTGATTGATCTGAAACATATCAACATAGAACTGTTAAGCTTCAAAGTAAGTATATATTACAGTACTTTAAAAGTAATGCTCCATAAGGTTAAATTCTTGGGTGAGAATGTCAGTGATATAAGAAATTCCATTTAGCTTTCAAGAGATAATCCAATGGCATTTCACAGAAAAGTACAGATAACTACATCTTCATTCATTGATTCTTTCATTTAGCAGGTATCTGGAAGACACCTTTCCAGCCACGCAATGCAGATACTAGTTCAGACACAACTGACAAAGATAAATGAAAGATGGTAATTATATATGAAACATAAAATTGATATTTAAATTATTTATTATTAAGAGAGAATAAACAGTACTCAAAGGTCTTTTAATTATTGAAAAATAATATTTATGATTATAAAACAACATTCAAATAACAATATCCAAAGGAAACTCCCCTAATAAAATTAATATTTTCAAAGTTGTTCACACAAATAACATATATTTTAAAAATCATATAAAATTTGAAAAATGATTAAACTATAATATTAAGAAAAAATGCATAATATCAAGTTAGATTTTAAATTATATAAAATGTATGTATTTGTATGGGTAATTTTGAAAAGATTGATTTTTATTAGGTGATTTTTATCTTAGAGAGCTATAGTTTTTTTTATTTGTTTTGTATCACTTTGTTGATTGTGTCTTGCGTACACATTACCATGTAAGAAAGGAGAATGAAGACAAGGATGGCAACATACTTAAAGGGTTCTATATAAAAATATAAATAGGAATATATTACATTAAGATATAGAATAGAAAATATATTTATAATTATACAAAATCAAATATTATCTTAGTATTGAAATTATTACTTTTATCCTTACTTAATTTAGTCACTTCCTCTCTTTGNACTGTCTCTTATACACATCTAGATGTGTATAAGAGACAGTACTTAAAGGGTTCTATATAAAAATATAAATATGAATATATTACATTAAGATATAGAATAGAAAATATATTTATAATTATACAAAATCAAATATTATCTTAGTATTGAAATTATTACTTTTATCCTTACTTAATTTAGTCACTTCCTCTCTTTGAGGTAATCACTATGCATTGTTTAATCCTGCCTTTTTATGATATATTCAGTGTATATAAACACACACAGTTTTTTTTTAATGTGAGCTTGTTTTTAGAATAAGTATTATTTTCAATCTACATTGGCATATTTATCAAAATAATAAAAACAGGAAATTATTATATTATGCTAAAAATGAAAGATTGGAAACTTTAAATAGAAATTGTTAACATCTGATAAAGATGAGCTAAGATAAAAAACAGTGTTTTTTCAAGCACTACTTTCAATGAATTTAGTTTTAAAATCAGCCTATTATTAGGTCATTAGTCCTCATTCAGATCCTTCAATGGTGTCCAATCACAGAGAATAAAATCAACATCCTACTAAGGCAGGATTTCCCTGGTGGCTCAGATGGTAAAGCATCTGCCAACAATGCGGGAGACCTGGGTTCAGTCCCTGGATCGGGAAGATCTCCTGGATTAGGAAATGGCAACCCACCACAGTATTCTTGCCTGGAAAATCCCATGTACAAAGAAGTCTGGTAGGCTACAGTTTATGGGGTCGCAAAGAGTTGGATATGACTGAATGACATCAATTTCACTTTCTTTCACCAAGGCCTAGACTGGGTGGCCACCATCTATGTCCAATTGTATTGATCTCAGAAGACTTCCCAAGCCTTCTGCTTCTTTAGAAAACTTGTTCGTTCCTTTCTCTTTATAAAACTTCCCCAGGTTCTTTCAAAACTCTCAGTTCAGTACAGTCACTCAGTCGTATCTGACTCTGCAACCCCATGGACTGCAGCACGCCAGGTTTCCCTGTCCATCGCCAACTCCTGGAACTTGTTCAAACTCATGTCCATTGAGTCAGTGATGCCATCCAACCATCTCATTTTCTCTCATCCCCTTCTCCTCCTGCCTTCAATCTTGCCCATCATCAGGATCTTTACAAATGAGTCCGTTCTTTGCATCAGGTGGCCAAAGTATTGGAGCTTCAGCATCAGTTCAGTTCAGTTCAGTCGCTCAGTC
>SJYX01023478.1:149985-206169 GCA_006410675.1 Oreotragus oreotragus | reverse complement strand
GCATATCTGAGGTTATTGATATTTCTCCCGGCAATCTTGATTCCAGCTTGTGTTTCTTCCAGTCCAGCATTTATCATGATGTACTCTGCATATAAGTTAAATCAGTAGGGTGACAATATACAGCCTTGACGTACTCCTTTTCCTATTTGGAACCAGTCTGTTGTTCCATGTCTAGTTCCAACTGTTCTTCTTGACCTGCATACAGATTTCTCAAGAGGCAGGTTATGTGGTCTGGTATTCCCATCTCTTTAAGAATTTTCCACAGTTTATTGTGATCCACACAGTAAAGGCTTTGGCATAGTCAATAAAGCAGAAATAGATGTATTTCTGGAACTCTCTTACTTTTTCCATGATCCAGCGGATGTTGGCTATTTGATCTCTGGTTCCTCTGCCTTTTCTAAAACCAGCTTGAACATTGGGGAGTTCACGCTTCTCTAGATATGAGGAGATTGAGATGTGAGGAGGATTGAGATCATAAAATCTGTTCCTGAAAACATCCAACTATCTAAAGACATGCCTCACCAGATTCCTTGGAGCACAAAGTGCCTCATTCCACTCTGAACTCCCTCAGGGGTTGTTGAGGGTCAACAACTATATCACCATGGGTTGCAATCTCTGTAGAGGCATATGTCAAATGTCTTTTTTGTTTAGTCATTGGCAATGCTCCTGATAAGTGCCCTTTGTAGTTGACGCTGGTGACATAACCTTTTTTTTTTTTTTAATTAATCTATGGAGGCTAATTACTTTACAGTGTTGTAGCAGTTTTTGCCATACATTCATATGAATCAGGCATGGGTGTACATGTGTCCCCCATCCTGAATCCCCCTTCCACCTACCTCCCCATTCCATCCCTCAGGGTTGTCCCAGTGCACCGGTTTGGAGTGCCCTGATTCATGCATCATACTTGGACTGGTGATATATTTCACAAATGGTAATATATATGTGTCAATGCCATTCTCTCAAATCATCCCACCCTCACCTTCTCCCACAGAGTCCAACAGTCTTTTCTTTATATCTGTGTCACTTTTGCTGTCTCACATATAGGGTCATTGTTACCATCTTTCTAAATTCCATATATATGCATTAGTATACTGCACTGGAGTTTTTCTTTCTGACTTACTTCCCTCTGTATAATAGGCTCCAGTTTCATCCACCTCATTAGATTCAAATGNTTGCTGTCTCACATATAGGGTCATTGTTACCATCTTTCTAAATTCCATATATATGCATTAGTATACTGCACTGGAGTTTTTCTTTCTGACTTACTTCCCTCTGTATAATAGGCTCCAGTTTCATCCACCTCATTAGATTCAAATGCATTATTTTTAATAGCTGAGTAATATTCCATTGTGTATAAGTACCACAGCTTTCTGATCCATTCATCTGCTGATGGACATCTAGGTTTCTTCCATGTCCTAGCTATTGTAAACAGTGCTGTGATGAACACTGGGATACACGTGTCTCTTTCAATTCTGGTTTCCTTGGTGTGTATGCCCAGCAGTGGGATTGCTGGGTCATATGGCAATTCTATTTCCAGTTTTTTAAGGAATCTCCACACTGTTCTCCATAGTGGCTGTACTAGTTTGCATTCCCACTAACAGTGTAAGAGGGTTCCCTTTTCTCTGCACCCTCTCCAGCATTTATTGTTTGTAGACTTTTGGATAGCAGCCATTCTGACCAGTGTGAGATGGTACCTCATTGTGGTTTTGATTTGCATTTCTCTGATAATGAGTGATGTGGAGCATCTTTTCATGTATTTGTTATCCATCTGTATGTCTTCTTTGGAGAAATGTCTGTTTAGTTCTTTGGCCCATTTTTTGATTGGGTCATTTATTTTTTGGGAATTGAGCTCCAGGAGTTGCTTGTATATTTTTGAGATTAGTTCTTTATCAGTTGCTTCATTTGCCATTATTTTCTCCCATTCTGATGGCTGTCTTTTCATCTTGCTTATAGTTTCCTTTGTTATGCAAAAGTTTTAAAGTTTAATTAGGTCCCATTTGTTTATTTTTACTTTCATTTCCATTACTCTGGGAGGTGGGTCATAGAGGATCCTGCTGTGATTTATGTCAGGGAGTGTTTTGCCTATGTTTTCCTCTTAGAGTTTTTTAGTCTCTGGTCTTACATTTAGATCTTTAATCCATTTTGATTTTATTTTTGTATGTGGTGTTAGAAAGTGTTCTAGTTCCATTCTTTTACAGGTGGTTGACCAGTTTTCCTAACACCACTTGTTAAAGAGACTGTCTTTTCCCCATTGTATATTCTTTCCTCCTTTGTCAAAGATAAGATGTCCATAGGTGTGTGGATTTATCGCTGGGGTTTGCCTTTTGTTCTATTGATCTATATGTCTTTGTGTAAGTACCATACTGTCTTGATGAATGTAGCGTTGTAGTTTAGTCTGAAGTCAGGCAGGTTGATTCCTTAGCTTGGAGGATTTTGAGCATTACTTTGCTAGTATGTGAGACGCAACTGTGCAGTAATTTGAACATTCTTTGGCATTGTCAAGCTCTGTCCCTCATTTATTTGAGTTCCTGCTTAAATATCACTTTCTTAGAGAGGCCTTCTTTGAATAATGTCAATAGTCCAGCCCCTGCTTTTCTCTTTTCCATCGCCATGCTGTATTTTCTACATTGCATTTATTATCACCTCACTCATATAGAGGGCTTCCTGAGTTGCCAGTTTGTAAAGAATCTGCCTGTCAATGCAGGTGATATGGGTTTGATTCCTGGTTGGGGAATATCCCCTAGAGAAGGAAATGGCAACCCACTCTAGTATTCTTGCCTGGAGAATCCATAAACAGAGGTACCTGATAGGCTACAGTCCATAGGGTAACAAAGAGTTGCACATGACTGAGTGTGAATGCAGACATGCATCACTCATACTGAACCATGTGTTTATAATATGCATGTTCATCTGGAATTTAAGTTTTATGAAGGCAGAAGAAGCTGTGCATTCTCTCTGAGAGTGATCAAATTTTCTTGTTTGTGTGAAACTAGGATTTTCTCAAAATATGAGAGTTTCAGTGCTATACCTGGGCAGTCCCTGGAAAACTAGCATATCTGGTACCCTTAGCTGTTCACTCTTGCTTTCTCTCACCTGCAGTAATGTCAGAAACATAGGAGATGCTTAATGACCTCATACTGAATAAATGAATCAGTGAGTTTATCATAAAACCTAAAGAATTATTATAAAAATACTATTAAATTTCAAAACAATGGAGCTGAAGTCTCTGGTGTCGACCTTTGCATTGAATGTTTGGAGATTTTTCCATTGTTCCTGTGAAACAGTTCAGCGAAAAGAAAGAAAAATGAAAAAGCTGTTTTGTGGAGCTAATTGTTATAGCACCATTAAAATAATCTTCTTTCACTTTTAAATTAACTTTCACTCATTCTTGGCCCACTACTTAAACTTAACTTCCCTCCAAAAAACTTCCTCACACTCTTTAGGACTTGCTGCTGTACACTTTTATACATTATTTCTGGATAATGCTTTCCTCACTGTCTATCTTCCTTCTTAGATGGGGCGTTCCATAAACTCAAGGATGATGTCTATCTTGCTGATTCTCAGATATCTAATACAAATACAACTGTTGGGGTTCCCTCTAGCACATCATTTGTCTGAGAAACAGAATCATTATCCTGGTTACACATAACTGATATAATATTACCAACATATATTTATAATATTCATGTGTGTGTGCTTAGTTGCTCAGTCGTGTCTGACTCTTTGTGACTGCATGGAATGTAGCTTGCCAGGTTCCTCTGTCCATGGGATTTTCCAGGCAAGAATACTGGAGTTGGTCACCATTTCCTTCTCCAGGGGATCTTCCTGACCCAGGGATCAAACGTGCATCTCCTGCATTGGCAGGTGGATTTTTTAACCACTGAGCCAGCTGGGAAGCCATAATATAATATTTGTACATACCCAAATACATATGTCATGTGTGCTAAATAGTTAAAACATGCCATTTGTACTATGGCACTTCACTGCAATGAACACCCTTCTGTCTGGAAAGTTTGAGTAGCTCTCTATTCCTATACTCAAAGAGATCTAAATAAAAGACAGGCTGATGAAAAAAGCAACACTGGGAAGAGGTTGGGTACTGCAGACAAACCTGGAGATTATAAACAGTGGGGGGACTGAACTCAGTATTCAAAAGCACTATGCATCCTAGTGAACTTATGTGAAGCACTGGAAAAATCTGAAAATAATTCAAATTGGGGAGTTTCCAGATTGGGTAAGGAAAGAGGCAAGGTACAGTGTATTATTCAATGCATTATATCAGTAAATTGTCCTATGATTAAAGTCATCCTCTACTCAGAAAAGGTTTTAAGATATTTTAGAAATTGTTATTGCTGTTTTATTTCCAATAGATTTTTATAAACTAATATGGTTTGTAAAATGTCTTTTTTACTCAGCTGTAACAAAAAAAAAAAAAAAAGAATAATGGAAATGCTCTACTTCAGAGCAGCAAGAGGATTCAGAATCCCCTGGGGCCCATAAACCTCCTTTGTTCCTACTGTTGTGGATGGAATCTTGATGGGGTTAGAGACATCTAGGTGATAGTCCTCAAAGGAGACAACTGAATACAGCATGGACAGCTCTTTCTTAACTACACTAGAAACTGCCTTTCAATGTGCCCATCTGTCCAAAAACAGTCTCCCTCATTTTCTCCCCCAAACTGTCTCTCATCCCCTTTACAACCTGGCTGAAAATACAAATCACTGTGGCAACTCTTCTGATCAACTCCGACTCACTCTGATTGCTTTTTTGTTTACTTCACTTCAGAACCTGCACAGTAGCTGTGCTATGTTAATTTGCTCTCATTTATTTCCTGCTTTTAAAAGGTTGTTAAATCTTTTTAATCTCCCACTAAATTGTCAAATCTTTGAAGGCAAGTACCATGGGTTTTACTTCTTTTATGCTCTCTCCCCAAACTTAGTAGAGTGTTCTGCCCATGTGAGCACCAAAGAACTAAATAAAGTCTGCCTGAGACAGATTCAGATTATCACCAAAGTAATGCTATCATAAAAGAGAGAGACACATATTTCACGATACTCCAAGCTACAGAAAGGCAATTGTTTCTATTAGGTTATTTTTCAAACAGTATCTAAATTTAGAACTAAGGAATTACCTGCTGGTTTGGCACATGCTATACATTCACTTTTTTGTGGAGTTTTTTTTTTTTAACCACTATTTTGATATATAATTTACATATAATAAAATGTATGCATTCTATGCACCTATTTTGATGAGTTTTGACACCCACACACATATACATGCATACACATGTGTGCATACATACACAATACATTTGTTTATATGTATACATATACATGTATATATTCATATATATAAAATGTGCTTACTCTCCACTCTAATCAAGTTATAGAATAATTCCATCATCCTAAAGCATTTTCTCATGCCCTTTTCAGGTCAGTATTCCCATCCATTGCTGGAGGCAACAACTGACCTTTCTATTAAATAAAAACTTACTCAAACAGAATCTCCTTATCAAAGTTTTATAACAACGGTACATTTCTATTCCTTAGTTGGACTAAAATCTGACTTTACATCCTCAGAAACAAAATTGGTAATGAATTATGACACATTTTCAGAAGAGCTTCGGGGAGAAGGGGCAGTCTCTCCAAATCTGAACATTTACTTTTTTTCCCACAAGTATTCAATTAATCCTTTAATTTTCTTCCCCAAACTTAGCTATGACAAATCAGTCTTTTGTGAATGATATGGAAAAATAATAGTACTGGATAGCAATAATAGGAAAGTGTGCATACATTTAAAAAATACATACATAATGAATGCATTATTATTGATTTGCTCCACAATAACAGTTTCTTTATAAAACATTATTTTTTCAATGAAGCTTCATGAAGAAATTGAGACATATATAAACATGAATCAAAACTTACTTTCTATACTGGATGGGGCTCATTAAGTTTGTCTTTCTTTCTCCACACCCTTCACCACCCCCCCCAGCTTTTTTTTCAGATTTAGCAGCTTTTAAAATATTTTACTGAAATTGTGAAGACTATAAGAAAATAAGGCAACTGTACATAAACTCTGTGAAGAAAATTATACTTCAGTTCTAAAAAATTACATTTAAAAGAAGATATCACATTATTCCACAAGCTTTTGTGACATATGTTTGAATGTAAGAAACAATATTTCATAGTTAAAGTTCATGTTCCTTGAAGGTTCTTGTTATAAAAAGCTATGCTGCCTTATATTACTCTGATAAATTCTATACTTTATTAAGATTCAATCTTTGTACTTGGCAAGGTGTTGTGGCATATATTAAACACAGAATTGAGAAAGAATATTTTGCATGTAGACACAATACTTTGAATATATTAAGAGATACACATTAATCACCTTGGTTTCCTGGCTGTTACAATGAATTGACTTATAAATTGCTATAAATCTAGTTATTCTATGCAAGGCACTTCATGTAAAAATATTTAATAAACAAGGAAGGCTAGGAAGTAGTTTTGGTTCACTTTTTTTTATATAACTTTTTTGAAATGGCATGAAGTTTTTGGAACTATATCTAAAAGGATTTAAAATTTTCTCATGAATAATTTTACAGTTCCAAAGAGGCTGGTTTTGTGATAGGGAAACTGTTCATTTGTGTTTGTAATCTCGTCTTTGAACTGTACTCTGAAATGACATAGCTCATTTTAAAGGCAGTAGTTTGGTGGCAAGCCCTGTAGTCCCCAGCATATATATTTTTCCTGACAATTTTTATAGCAATATTAATATATTACTTTAACGTTTGCTATTCATTTGTATTCTATTTCCTTACTCACATCCTGTATAACTCTCTAAAGTGTGAGGTGAGGAATATAATGAAATATCATTCCAAAATGTTTTAAGAAGTGTCAGTTTCTCACACAGGTAAACTAAGAACTTTATGCACATGCACACCACACACACATATGCCCCTACTTAATTGTATTACTAATCTCCATATTCTCATAAATTTTTGTGTACTTTTTAATATGTACCATGGATAATTATGGTTGAAATGTTTAATATTTAATTTAATATTAAACATAATCATATTAAATCAGTATTATCTCCAGTTCACAGAAAATTCAAAAATTCCTTAAAAAGTTCAAATAAAATTTGATCAAATCTATGGCCTTAATGAGCCACAGGAGTACAATTCAATCCAAGGAAGTGATTCTATGTTTCTCTGCATACTTGATGCATGAAGACAATTTTGGTCTTACACTGTGGTCATTTCTACTGCAGGCTCTCTCCCCATTCTACCACAGTTTGCCAACCCCCCCAGCTTTTTTTTCAGATTTAGCAACTTTTAAAATATTTTACTGAAATTGTGAAGACTATAAGAAAATAAGGCAACTGTACATAAACTCTGTGAAGAAAATTATACTTCAGTTCTAAAAAATTACATTTAAAAGAAGATATCACATTATTCCACAAGCTTTTGTGACATATGTTTGAATGTAAGAAACAATATTTCATAGTTAAAGTTCATGTTCCTTGAAGGTTCTTGTTATAAAAAGCTATGCTGCCTTATATTACTCTGATAAATTCTATACTTTATTAAGATTCAATCTTTGTACTTGGCAAGGTGTTGTGGCATATATTAAACACAGAATTGAGAAAGAATATTTTGCATGTAGACACAATACTTTGAATGTATTAAGAGATACACATTAATCACCTTGGTTTCCTGGCTGTTACAATGAATTGACTTATAAATTGCTATAAATCTAGTTATTCTATGCAAGGCACTTCATGTAAAAATATTTAATAAACAAGGAAGGCTAGGAAGTAGTTTTGGTTCACTTTTTTTTATATAACTTTTTTGAAATGGCATGAAGTTTTTGGAACTATATCTAAAAGGATTTAAAATTTTCTCATGAATAATTTTACAGTTCCAAAGAGGCTGGTTTTGTGATAGGGAAACTGTTCATTTGTGTTTGTAATCTCGTCTTTGAACTGTACTCTGAAATGACATAGCTCATTTTAAAGGCAGTAGTTTGGTGGCAAGCCCTGTAGTCCCCAGCATATATATTTTTCCTGACAATTTTTATAGCAATATTAATATATTACTTTAACGTTTGCTATTCATTTGTATTCTATTTCCTTACTCACATCCTGTATAACTCTCTAAAGTGTGAGGTGAGGAATATAATGAAATATCATTCCAAAATGTTTTAAGAAGTGTCAGTTTCTCACACAGGTAAACTAAGAACTTTATGCACATGCATACCACACACACATATGCCCCTACTTAATTGTATTACTAATCTCCATATTCTCATAAATTTTTGTGTACTTTTAAATATGTACCATGGATAATTATGGTTGAAATGTTTAATATTTAATTTAATATTAAACATAATCATATTAAATCAGTATTATCTCCAGTTCACAGAAAATTCAAAAATTCCTTAAAAAGTTCAAATAAAATTTGATCAAATCTATGGCCTTAATGAGCCACAGGAGTACAATTCAATCCAAGGAAGTGATTCTATGTTTCTCTGCATACTTGATGCATGAAGACAATTTTGGTCTTACACTGTGGTCATTTCTACTGCAGGCTCTCTCCCCATTCTACCACAGTTTGCCATGTGACTGTAACATCTATCCACCATATCCTCAAGCAATCCAGTTAACCTCTATGTACTGGTCTCTTATATGAAAAAGGGATAACAACACTTTCTGCCTCATATGATGTTTGTAAGTTTTAAGTGAAAAGAACTTAAAGTCTGCCTGGAAATTACTGTGCTCAAAACTTTTAAGCTATTATAGCATTGTTTCAATGATAACAGTGGTAGTATTTGTAATAGCAGCAGTAATGATAGGAGGAAGTGAAGGAGAATAAAATGATCTTTCTTGGCTCTTCTGTACTGGCAAGTTCCTTAGGTACTAGACAAGAAGAGGAGTTAAGACTAAAGCACACCTATGTCATTTTTCTTCTTTATTGTCCTTTTTGTTTCTTAGCCAAATTCCTTTAAGGTATATCACCTATGAATTGTATCACATTGTGTATGATTAAGGGCTTTGCTTTCATACAGAAATGAAAACCAATTTCCATTTTATACCATTTAGGCAGGCTTGATTCAGATGCCTCATGTGCTCGGTGTTAGTCTCGCTATAATTTCAAAATGGGGATATTCTTAATATTTCACAGATTTGTGAGAAAGGGTAAAGAATAGTTTGGATATTAGCCATTGTGCACAAGTTCTGGTACATAGAAATTGCTCAAAATATATTACTTTCCTCTGCTGGCTCTGTCGGGGAAGGCAATGGCACCCCACCCCAGTACTCTTGCCTGGAAAATCCAATGGACGGAGGAGTCTGGTGGGCTGCAGTCCATGGGGTCGCTAACAGTCGGACAGACTGAGCGACTTCACTCATTTTTCTCTTTCATGCATTGGAGAAGGAAATGGCAACCCACTCAAGTATTCTTGCCTGGAGAATCCCAGGGATGGGGGAGCCTGGTGGGCTGCTGTCTATGGGGTCACACAGAGTCGGACACGACTGAAGTGACTTAGCAGCAGCAGCAGCTGGCTCTGTGGCTGACTTATTCATCAACCTTGGACAACAAATTACTTTTTGTCTCAAAGCTCATTTTCTCATTTACAGAACTAAGTTCTGAAATAAATATTTAGTGAAATAATATATAAGGTGTTTGAACCAGATGATTCCTAAATCCATTTGAACCACACATTCATATATTGTTTAAATAGTAAAATTTGATCCATAAAATCTTACCCCCTCAACTTGTATTATAGATGGCCTAATGCACACAAAACATAGCTTATATATAAGTTTGTTTCTAAGGAATATATCCACATAAACTGCCATATCATTCAAAGTATAATCATTAATTGCTATTCTAATTAGGTAGGTAAAAGAATTGCAGATAATTGGCACAACAGACTAATTAAGAAAACAACATTCTGGTCTTTTCAATCTTAATATAATCTTAGGAGAAGATCTTAATAGAAGAACATAAGAGTGGATAATAAGAGAAAAAGCTCTTCCAAATTCTGGCCAGAACTGGATGACACAGTCAAACATTCATTATTGATTTCATGAGAATTAAAACATTGCCAAATTGATGAGATTTATCTAGCACAAGTAATTATGTAATATTCAATCTTATAATAAGATTTTGGAGATAAGTGGGAGAAAAATGAAACAGTAGTGTTTTAAAGAAACATATGACTGTAGTAATTATAGAGGATTTCATTCAGTTAGATCTTTAACTTAAAGTTTCAAAATTGAAGTGTTTCAATATATATTTAATTTCATAAATCTGGAATCTGTAATTATATGTTACATACCAGACACTATCTCTATGAAGGGTTATAATATTATTGAATATAAATGTAAAATTCTCAAAGAGTATTAAGTAGTAAATGGTGTCTGGGGATTGTGCTATGTGTAATCAAATGATTAAGTGATGTCACTAATCTAATAAATGTAAGATCCTGACACTGGTCAAAGGCCAGGACTGTTCTTCAAGGTCCTGCTCACAACGGAACGTTGAGGTCATCAGTCTATCATGACAAATGCCAGAGTGCAGGCTCATTCTATTCTGATACTTAAAGGTAGCAAAGAATAAAAATTATATGTTTGCTTTGTATTGTGTGGGGAATGTGCTAAGTCATATCAGTTGTGTCTCACTCTTTGCAACCCTATGGATTGTAGCCCTCCAGGCTCCTCTGTCCATGGGATTATCTAGGCAAGGAAACTGGAGTGGGTTTTCATGCCCGCCCTCCACCAGGGGATCTTCCCAACCCAGGGACTGAACCTGTATCTCTTATGAATCTTGCATTGGCAAGTAGGTTCTTTACCACTAGTGCCACCTGGGAAGTCTTTGCTTTGTATAGTTATAGTTTATTTATAGACACAAAAATTCAAAATATAGAGCAAATGCTTTTTGTAGCAAAGATATTAGGCAAATATTTCAGAAAAACTTTCAAGAGAGATCTGAAATTATGAATTGCAGTGATCAGAACATATTGAAAGCATAGAAATCCCCCCCAAAAAATATTTTGAAAACATTAACATTAAGCTAACCAAAACCATTTCTGTACAAAACAGTATAAGTAATTCAGAATTAGCTTGGTTGTATGAAATATAAATTAAAAAATCAAACAGAAATCTAGGGAGAGGTATTAAATACAGAATGACTAAAGTTTATTGTTACAGTACTGAAATTTTCTTGTTCCTTGGTGTAAAATTTGTAAAACTTATTATATAATAGAGGACAAACCCAGGACTAAAATAGCCCAAGTTAAAGAAATGCTGGCTGTATTTTCTCTGGACTATTTGTATCTTGTTGTTCCCTCTGTGGCCCTCCTCTGGATCAAGAGATTCTACTTTTATGCATTTTAGGGAAAGTGAGCATGTTCTTTGGACTCCTAACCTATTGCAAAGCTCATCTCAAATGGTGTTCTTCACTTTATGTAAACTTTACTGATATAAAAAAAAATGTAGATTTAAGAGTAACTTCCTCAGTAATCTGTCTGTAATTGCTGATAAAGCCCAAATAATGACATCAATGCAGGATCTGAATAGTTGCAGCAATAAAGGTTCTAGTAACTGAGGAGTGGCGTGACCTCTACATGGCATATTAAATCTTCACTAAAGTGTCTGAGTTATTTAATGATTAATGCTTTAGAATTGTGGAGTTGGCAAACGGAAAGAAAAGATGATGATAATAAAGAATACTACTAATATTGTTAATTAATGTTTCAAATGTATTTTAAAAGGGAGAAATGTATTTTCTTACTAAAAAATTAACATACATGAGTAAATAATTTTAAGACTTAACTAATCAAAATACTCTCACAATTTGTAATTTGTGGAAGATGCCTAATAAGATGCCTAATAAGAGATAAGGAATTTTTTTTCTTCTCATAAGCTGTTTCAAGTTGGGAATATCTTAGGTATAAAGTCAAAACCCTAATAAGAACAGATTGTTTTGATCAAGAGTTCATTTTTATTGCAATAAAATTTTCAGCATTCAGTTGTACAGACCTTTATGTGATTAGCGAATTGAACATGAAGTTCTACTCTATATGATGTTTTGGTATTCTGGAAAATGTCAAACAGAGAGCCAGTATTTTCTACTATCAGTTTATTTTCTCTCCCCAACAACAGACACACACACACACACATACGCACACACACACACACACAGAGGATGCCTTAGGACCAAAGTGAACCTGTTGCAGATAAATGCGAACTCCATAAAGGACTACAGTTACCTTGGCAGTAACTTAAAAAGAAGAATGTGTGTTTTCAGTTTCTTACTCATATACTTCCAAATGTTTTTCTTTAAAACTATTTTTTTCCTTTGAATTTTGAGTATGTTGAGTTTGAGAGTAATAACTGAACTTAGAGATGATCAGAAGTACTTATAAAAAGATATCACGGAACAGATGGGTCTCATATATGGCTTTAGCAAAAGCTTATGTTTTAAATTTGTGATGGTGTAGGCATTTTCAAGATGCAGCGATGGGAGTAAAGTTCATATGTTTGAATGAACACATCTGAAAATGCCTAAGGTGAGTAGCAAAAAGATAATACTAGAAATGGGCCAATGTATAGAGGCAAATTAGTACTAATTTTCAGAGACTTTGAGCAGCACATATGTAATGAATTTAGCCAGGGTATATTAAGTGCTTACTAATTGTATACAGAATTGGTAGCAATGGAACAGCAACATTAATTGAGTCACACACAGGTCTTTTCTTCATTGGGTGTACATTACAGAAAAGAAATGAGACTCACTGTGAAGCAGGGTTACCAGATTTAAGAGGACAAATAAATGATACTGTTACACTGAAATTTGCATTTCATATATTTACAAAATATTTGCTTAATATCAATGTTTCATGCAGTATAAATGACATTTTATTAAAAAATTATTGTCTATCTGAAATTCAAAAAATTTTAACTGGACTTCCTGTTTTGAGGGTTCACTTGGGATGAGGGTGAATATGCAGGGGATGGCTTGGAATAGGAGGGTGATGGATTATAACCAGAGAAAACAGCCTACAATGAGAGACGGGAAAACAATGACTTGTTGAATGATATGAAAAGTAGTCCCGCCAGCAGGGAAGCCCGTGAAAAGCAAGTGGAGAATTGCCTCAAGATGAGGAGAGAGCTTAGGTAGTAATCAAATAAGAATTCAGCAGCTTAGGCCAATTTCACTTAAATGTCTCACCATGTTCAAACTTTTATTCTGCTGTGGAAGGTTGAGGCTGACAGGACATGATTAGTGAAACTGCTTAGGATAAATAGGGCTTCCCTGGTGGTTCAGACTGTAAAGAATCTGCCTGCAATGTGAGAGACTTGGGTCGGGCAGATCCCCTGGAGGAGGGCATGGCAACCCACTCCAGTATTCTTGCCTGGAGAATCCCATGGACAGAGGAGCCTGGTGGATTATAGTCCATGGAGTCTCAACGAGTCGGACACAGCTGAGTGACTAAGCACAGCACAGCACTTAGGATGAACAGAACATAGTGATTAAGTGAATGAGAAAATGAACCACAAAGTACGATGAATGGTCATTCAGGTTCACACTAAGAAAACTGAGCTGAAATGCAATTTTATTCCCTGAGAAAGGTATCAAGAAGTTGAAGTATTTGGAAAATAAATGATAGTTTTTAATACCGTATAATTTGTGTTGCTTGCAGAGCATTCAAGTGGAGCAAGAAGTTGAATATGACTTGAAATCTCTTTGGAAAAAAATATCATTGATGTATACATGATGGTTAAAACCACAGGAGTGACTTCAAGAACTTCAAGTAGAGGAAGAGTTTAGAGCTCCAAGTAATTCTGGCATTAAATGATGTGGTACAAGAGGAAAAGCTGGAAATGGAGACTGAAGTTAGAGTTAAAGTAGTAAAAAGTCAACCTAGATGAGTGCTGTGGTGTGGAAGTGAAGGAAATAATGTTGCAGAAGGGAGGAAATGGTCAATTGTATTTACAGTTTTAAGAAATAAGGAAACTGAGAACACACCTGTATGTATCTAAAAAGTGGTTTGTTCTAGTATTATCTATCAACTAGTAAAATTCTATCAACAGAAGTGAAGAAAACTGTAGAAAACAAGATAAAGACATGAGGGTTTGGACTAAGTGGGGAAGAAGATACATAGGTAAATATATATGCCTAGGGGTGTGTATTTATTTGCTTGTTATATGACTATAAACCTGGAGAGGGATATGGCAACCCACTCCAGTATTCTTGCCTTGAGAATACCATGGACAGAGGAGCCTGGCAGACAACAGTCCATGGGGGTCACAAGAGTTGGACATGACTCAGCGACTAAAACACACATGACTATAAAATAAAATAATGCCATTAGCACTATATGTGAAAATCTGAGATCACAGTTTGAATCCTGGCTACTTAAACACTCCAATCTCCAACTTCCTCACCTATAAAATGGGGATAACAGTGATATCTCAAAAGCTTATGGGGAAGATTAAGTAAAAAAATAGTAATTAAACCTATCACAATGGAGATAATGATCAGTGACCTTTTCATTGGTACAGGGAGGGGGCAGACAGTGAAAAGGAGCTATGAGATGTTAGAGTTAGCCCAGCCACAGTGAACCATCCTCTTTGTGTACTTCTCTTGTGGCTCTCAGACTATCTGCTACTCTGTAGGTTGATCCAAACTCAGACTCTAGATTTTCATTCTCTTCAGAAATTTTCCAAGTCCTCTAAGTCTCCCTCACTTGATATAATCTTTTCCTTCCTAAGTGAATTTTAACCTTGTACTCTCATTACACTTTTCCTGACCCTCTCTATAACTTAGTGTTAGAGTTGTTTCATGGATTATTAATTACACTTCCCCCAAGTTTCATGTAATATAATTGGCTCATCTTTATGACAATAAGAATGCAGTACAAGGCAAAAGGAGATTCTAGGGTGCTTGACTATATATATTTGGGAGCTTCACACCTGAAGAACATGGGATTAGCATTTTTAACAAACTCTCCAGAAATTTTATGTGTATGCTAAAGCTTAGAACTACTCAAACAGGTGTTATTAATATGTCTTAAGTCAATCAATAATTGTATCTCTATGAAGACTTGTACATTTAAGATTTTGAGTAAAAATATTGAAAAGAAAATTGAGTCCATTCGTGTTTATGACTATGTTTAGAATTAATAAACTAGCATTTCATTTTGACTAAAGGAAAGTAATGCTGATGATATTAATTAAAAAGAGTAATCTGAGATTGGTCAAAGTTAGAAGGAAAGATTTAAGTTGATGTATGATGTTCAAGTGAAGTTCAAAAGAGCCATTTGGAAGATTCTTATAGGAAGGTGATGTTCTGAGGACAAATTTGTCTAATTCCTCCACTGTATTGGTAGTTTTACATTTTTTACATTCCTTACACTGTTGGTCAGATTTCCTAAAACATAATCCGTCTCTTTAAATAAATTACATGACATTTCAGTGAGGAATTTTGTATGAAAACCGAAAACAATTTTATTCTCAACAGTTCCCTATTTCCACTAGAAGAATTTTAGATCTGAATAATACTGGAGTTTACAGATACATAAAAGTAAGGTACAGAAGTGAAGTAATTCAATGAAATTGCATACTTTCATAGTTATTTCTTTATCAGCCTCAAGTGTGTGTTAGTTGCTCAGGCATGTCCAACTCTTTGCCATCCCATGGACCAGGATCCTCTTTCCATGGGATTCTCCAGGCAAGAATACTGGAGTGGGTTGCCATTTCCTTCTATCAGCTTCAAAACACTGTTCAAAAATCATATTTAATTAGCCAATGAATTCTTAAGACAGAGTTAGAATAGGCAGAGAATATGGAGTAAGAAAAGGAAAACAGAGTAATGGAAACCAAAGAAGAGCTATTCAGGGGAAACAAAACAAAATACAAGAATTGAGTCTGAACTGCATGTGAAAGCCCAGGGAGAGAAGACTTAGAACAGATGGGCTGAGAAGAGTCAGGTCACCAGTGATTTTAGATAAAGATATTTTTGTAGAACACGGGATAGTGAAGCAGATTTAAAACTTCTGATGGAAAAAAATTGATGAAATAGCTCTAGACATTTATTTGTAAAGTCTGGACTTGAAAGGAAAATCAGAGAATGGAAGAAACTGATAGTGCAATGAGTTCTTCTTACTTGTCAGTAACTGAGCTAAGTGCTCTAAATGGACATTATTCTTTTTTTTTTTTTTTTTTTTTGGGAACAACTTACATTCTAGATATTGTTATACTCATTCCGGGAAAGAAGTTATTGTTGAGCAGTGGTTAGGGTAACCTTTATGTGGAGATAGCCAATGTGGAGGATAATTATTAGGGCAGAGATTAGAAATTTGGATATATTCTAGGTGGTAGAATCAAGACTTGGAAGATGTAGGTGCATTCATCCCTTTGAAGGTAGGGGTGAATGTACCTCAAGAATTCACTAGAGAAGGGTATAAAACTTGGGGAGAAATTTCCTCAAAAGTCCAAAGGAGATGGGGATCTTAGAGGGATGGGTAAAGTTTACAGAAAAGAGAGCACGTTAAACTGGTAAATTTAAAATTAGTGATAGTAAAGGTCTTTGTGGATCACTTTTATTGATAATATTTAAAAAGAGTCTAACTGTGAATCTTCTTTATCTGAGCAATATCAAGTTGACCCACTAGGATTGCAGTCCTGTTGACCATAGATATACATGTTTCTTTATTTGATTTATTATCATATATTCTTGTCATAAATCTATAGTTTATTGACTAGAAAGATAAGTTTAGCTAAAGTTCATATTCTTCTTCAAATGCAAAGAAAATTCGTGTTCCTACCTTTGGTTTATGGAGTATGATTTGACCTACATATGCATAGATAAGCTGTGTAAGCTATTTGATAAGAGGACACTTGATACTATAAAATTATGACCAATTGTTTGAATACTTGTGTCCCAGCCTACTAGTTAATTATTTTTAAAAGGAACCATGAAAGTCCATTAATATCATTTATTTTTAACATTTTTTAAACTGAGAATTCATGCATTTGAGCCTGAAAAGAAAATAGATGAAGTTTTTCAGTGTCTAACAAAGGAGCATTTTATAGTGAATACATAAGAATATAACAAGGAATTTTAACAGTCTAGCAAAGCATTTGTATTCATTAAAGAGAGCTTTCATAATCAGACCCAATCAGACCCTGATTACACAGCAATTTAACAGCATCTTTGCAAGCAGTTTTATAAGTCACACCCACATTCTCTGTGTTCAAGGGTTGTTTGGGATATCAGTTAAAATATAATCATAAAAATGAATTCTTTAGCTAAGATTTGATAAAAGATTTTGTAGATTAAAAACATGCTCATTTATGCCTGGTGAGTTTCAGTCTCACAGTGTCTCATAGAATGGAAGGAATAAAATAAGTGTGCCTGCCATCTCACTCAGGTTAATATGTTGATCTTGGGTCTGTGGTTCCATATAAGAATCTCACACTTGTTTTCAAGGGTTACTATAATATGGCCTCAGACTTAATCAGTTGGACATTATTGCTTCAGACTCTCTAAAATAGATCTATACTAAGTCAAGAAGGAGGTCAAGAAATACCTGGAGTAACAGGCAGATTTGGCCTTAGATGAAGCAGGGCAGAGGCTAACAGAGTTTCACCAAGATAATGCACTGGTCATAGTAAACACCCTCTTCCCAAAGCACAAAAGAAGACTCTACACATGGACATCACCAGATGGTCAAAGATTTTGTAGATTAAAAACATGCTCATTTATGCCTGGTGAGTTTCAGTCTCACAGTGTCTCATAGAAAGGAAGCAATAAAATAAGTGTGCCTGCCATCTCACTCAGATTAATATGTTGATCTTGGGTCTGTGATTCCATATAAGAATCTCACACTTGTTTTCAAGGCTTACTATAATATGGCCTCAGACTTTATCAGTTGGACATTATTGCTTCAGACTCTCTAAAATATATCTATACTAAGTCAAGAAGGAGGTCAAGAAATACCTGGAGTAACGGCCAGATTTGGCCTTGGATGAAGCAGGGCAGAGGCTAACAGAGTTTCACCAAGATAATGCATTGGTCATAGTAAACACCCTCTTCCCAAAGCACAAAAGAAGACTCTACACATGGACATCACCAGATGGTCAATACTGAAATCAGACTGATTATATTCTTTGCAGCCAAAGATGGAGAAGCTCTATACAGTCAACAAAAACAAGACCAGGAGCTGACTGTGGCTCAGCTCAGGTCATGAACTCCTCATTGCCAAATTCAGACTTAAATTGAAGAAAGTAAGGAAAACCACTAGACCACTCAGGTAATATCTAAATCAAATCCCTGACAATTATATAGTAGAAGTGAGAAATAGATTCAAGGGATTAGATCTGATAGACAGAGTGCCTGATGAACTATGGACAGAGGTTCATGACACTACAGAAAACAGGGATCAAGATCATCATCAAGATAA
The DNA here is from genome assembly GCA_006410675.1 of Oreotragus oreotragus. Lineage (NCBI taxonomy): Eukaryota > Metazoa > Chordata > Mammalia > Artiodactyla > Bovidae > Oreotragus > Oreotragus oreotragus. The sequence continues at coordinate 187,696 of SJYX01023478.1, read as the reverse complement.
AGAAATGCAGAAAAGCAAAATGGCTATCTGAGGAGACCTTAAAAGTAGCTGTGAAAAGAAGAGAAGCAAAAAGCAAAGGAAAAAGGGAAAATATATCGATTTGAATACAGAGTTCCAAAGAATAGCAAAAAGAGATAAGAAAGCCTTCCACAGTGGTCAGTGCAAAAATATATGCCGGGGGCCAGCGTGAGGAACTCTGCCCATGGCAAAGGTCATGAGGAAGGAGGCTTGGCATACACAAAGGCATGATCAAGCCTCAGGAAACCCCCTGTTCCCGAGCATCCAACCCCCAAACCAGAGTCTGTTTCATGCTCTCACCTACACCTCTGACTTTAATGGGGGCTCTCCCCCATAGCCACTTCTCTCGGAGAAGGAGTTAACTTGCAGCTCCAGTTAATAAAAATTCCTAGGAGTGACAAGAGTGTTTCAACTTAGAAATTCCTCTGGAGGTCTTCTAGCCTCCCTGATCAGGTTCGTCTGGCCACATGTGATTGTTTACAGCCTCCCAACCTTGAGAGGCACGAGATGCTTTAAAACTTTCTAAATGCAGACTCTTTTGAGAAGTTAGAAAGTTATTAGTACAGTATAGTGGGTTGATTAGAAACTATATTGGTGAAGGGCTTTTTCATTTGTCCTGCCAATAATTACTGCTGATTCCCTGCCCTGGGTGTGACAAGGGTGTCTCAGATTCAACCTCTCTGCTGACAGACTACCTTGTGTGACAACCTCTCAACCATAAATAGCACAGAGAGTTTGGAGTATTAGCATAGGGCTTTTCTCATTGTTGAGTCAATGATTGCCCCAAGCCTCCATATCCTTAGGCACCTGGGAATATATTAATCAATGTATTTGGAATATAGAAAAGGAAATATAGTAGTTTTTGATGTTAGCAATACTAGACTTTTTGAGTTAATGAATTTTCTCTTTTGATATAGATCACTGTACTTTGTTATAAATCACTGTGTCCTTGCTATGTAAAAATGTAACTTTATCACTATCTTAAGACTAAATAGATCTTAAGGGGAACATTGGTGAAGGGTTTACATTTGTTGAGCCAATATTTGCTGCTAAATCTCCATATTCCTTGCCCTTGTAATGAATATAACTAGCATATAGGAAAAATAAGTATCAACCTTTAAGATTAATCATGTTAAACCTTAGGCTAAGTAAATTCCTTTCCTAGTTGTAACTCACTACACCCTCACCCTATAGGAATGTAATTTTATTTGGAGGGTGGTGCCTGATTTAAGAAAAAATCACCCCTGGAAAGATAAGTTTTCTGGTTAACTGACTGGTATCAGAAAGGGCCATAAAATGTCAGCAGGCCTCATGGCCAAGAAAATGATGTAAAACCCATAAGACCTTTGTATAATTTTATATGAAGCACCTGATTGTGACAAGGGTCAGGTCTGCTGACCCCCGCGTGACTCTGTATTCATCCCTATGTATAACAAAAAGGTATATATACAAACCTGAAAAATAAAGAAATCGGATCAGTTTCTGGAAAGACTGATTCCCCTGTGTCGTTTCTTCCTTGCTCCCCATTTTCCTGGCTGAATTCCCATCTGGTACGAGGGTACGCACCAAGCCTACTAACTTTGCCGGGCTTCTAAGATTGTTCCGGGGAGGCCTCAGTGTCTCCTCTCCTTCGGGAGAACAGAAAGACGCCTATGGCTTACGTAGGTTGTGATTGGTATTCCACGTAAACCAAGTTATTCAGCCTCTTTTTCTCCACTAATATTTCCTACTACACTATCCGTTTCTAATCTCTCTGTATCTGTAATTAAGTTTTTTCCTAGGACTCCGATTCCGTCCCCACCTTCAAATCACCCTGGATCCACTGGGCTGGACCCCGGCAGATATAGAGGAAACCAATAGAATGGAAAAGACTAAAGATCCATTCAATAAAATTAGAGATACCAAGGGAATATTGCATGCAAAGATGGGCTCAATAAAGGACAGAAATGGTATGGACCTAACAGAAGCAGAAGATATTAAGAAGAGGTGGCAGAAAAGAACTATTAAAAAAAAAAAATCTTCATGTCCCAGATAACCACGATGGTGGAAATGCGCACAACGGAAAGAAATACCAGTGACCACTGAAGTTTGTAAACCTTCATATTTGTTAACCCTGCACATGTAATAAAACTGCATAGAACTAAAGACACATATGCAGATACACAGGTGTTTGTAATCCTAGGGAAATCTACTTAAGACCGATAGATTGTATCAATGTCACTATCCTGGTTAGAGAAGACAATGGCAACCCACTCCAGTACTCTTGCCTGGAAAATCCCATGGACAGAGGAGCCTGGTAGGCTGGAGCCCATTGGGTTGCGAAGAGTCAGACACAACTGAGTGACTTCACTTTCACTTTTCCCTTTCATGCATTGGAGAAGGAAACGGCAACCCACTCCAGTGTTCTTGCCTGGAGAATCCCAGGGACAGGGGAGCCTGGTGGGCTGCCATCTATGGGGTTGCACAGAGTCGGACACGACTGAAGTGACTTAACAGCAGCAGCAGCAGCACTATCCTGGTGGTGCTATTGTACTATAAATTTACAAGCAGTTACTCTTGTGGTAAAATGGGTAAAAATATATGTGATCTCATTTCTTTCTTACAAGTACATGTGAGTTTTTAACTATATAAAAATAAAAGTTTTAGATTGCATTTAAAATTTTCAGTAAATTGCACAATGATTCTCTCACTGTAACATGTCTATGGAAGCACTTCAAAGAGAAGAAACTGAACCAGGTAGGTGAAGTGACTTGCAACTTTCATTATGTCTAAGATTGCTGGCAAACAGCACTAGACCAAATGGCTAAAATAGAGTCTTTGAAAATCGAACATATTAGCTAATATTTACTAGGTATGTAAGAAGCAATTATATTTCTGAAATAAACCAGTTTTTTAGTTAATAGCAAGTATTTCTTGAATACCTTATCCAATGACATTTTAAAAAATCTAACATTTTCACAGCTTACCTGAGTTTAGCATTTTTACAAACGGGACTCCTTTGATCCTTATACATTCATAGGTATACTTTGATGTTACTGTTTATCCTAATTTTATAACTAAGAGAATATGGCACTGGAAGCTTAAGTAAGTGGTAGAGGTAGGATTAATCAGTCTGTTACATTATCCTGCAATTTCAACAGAAGAATTAAAAATGATGAGTGGCAAAGTGAATGCTAGCATTAATAAAGAAGACTGATGTTATAAGATTATGAACCATAATAATTGTGAATTACTATTTAATACAAATATCAGCAAAGAGTGCATTATGAAAATAGTAATCAGAATTGTGGATGTTTTTGATGAAACTATATGCTGGTATCAATGGAAAGAGGCCAGGCTGGAAAGCATAAGAACAGTATAAACACAAAAATCAGTTGCCTTTGAAATAAAGATTCCTTTCCATGAAGTGCAAAAATCCTGGCATATTTTCTGTTTGGAAAATCCACTCCTGTCCCTAAATTTAATGTATTACCAACTCTGTGATATAAAACTGAAAGCACCGTGGCTTAACATTCATCTTTAAATGAAAGCAAATCACCATGAATTATGTCTCAATGCAATGGTTCCCAATATGTTCAAACATTAGGATGTCTTTCTAATGAAAAGACATTTTAAACATCCATATAATATGAAACATGTTTGCATATGGATGTATTAATAAGAAACCGATACAATAACTCCAGGTACCTTCCATTCCAGCATTTGTAGCTTTATCATTTAGGAACTATTTTTAAGGACTTTAAGGACATTTGCTTTTGATAACTTAGGACTTCCCTAGGATGTCTTCAACTTGGAATCAGAAATAAAGCAGGGAAATTATTCTTTATGTGTAAACAAAATGACAGAATAATTGAAAATTTTTGTCTATATATTTTTAAATATATATTTGATTGGTATTTGACACTCTTTACTCATTTTTGCTTTATTTTAGGAAGAACCTAAACCCCATTTTGGTTGCAAACAAGTGAATTCTAGCTTGACTCAGGTTTGGCAGGAGGGAATATATGTTTAGTCATAGAACATAATGTCTGAAAGCCAAAGGTATATTTGGCATCAGGGATCTTGAACCAGAGCATCAGATGTTATCAGGCTTTTCTTGTCTGTCCCTTCTCTCTTCTTTTCTATGTATATTGAATTTGTTTTTTTTTCTTTTTAATGTTCCAATTTTTGCCCCAAGTCTGTTATTATGGCTGCCAGCAACTACTGAACTCAGAAAACCTCAGGTCAGATCCTTTTCATTATATAGCCAAAGAGTAGGGAATTGCAGTTGACTGCCAGCACTAAATTACATAGGAAGAAGCTGCTATTATGAGAAGAAAAATGTTCTGTGGACATAATTGATTTAACATTGTATCACTAAAAATTTCTTCTGCCAAGAAGAGGAAAATATGCATTCATGTACACATACACAAACACATATACACTAAAAATTTCTGGAAAATAGCAGCAGTATCATGCCAGCAACTACACTGTGATTGTTTTTTCCATCATTATTCTCTTGTACTCATGAAAAGATGGGATGCCAAGAAGAGGAAATATGCATTTGTGTACACACACACAAACACATATACACCCTGGATTTCTCAGCGTCCATTGTAAGTCATCACTGTCTTTCCCAACTCTCAACTTGGAAGAAACTCAGAGCTCAGACACTGGATCTCTTTTATATCTCTATTCATTCCCTAGGGGAGCTCATCCATTCTTTTTGCTTTAAATACTATCTATACACATCTGGCAACCAAATTTATATACCCAACCTGAGCTCTTCCTTGAACTTCAGTTTTATATCCAACTGCTTTCAACTTTAATAAGGCCAAAACTGATATATTGATTCCCACTGCACCTTTAGTCTTCCAGATCTCAGGAATGTCAATTTGATTCTCCAGCTGTTCAAGTCAGAAAACTTGGCAATCTCTGTCTCAGTCCACATCCAATTAAAAAAAAAAATCTATTCAGTTCTATCTTTGAAATATGTCTAGTTAGTTACACATTCAATCCCTGCCCTTTGCTCTATAAAGACAACTAGGAGATACTGGGCACTGTCTGGAAATTGTTTTGAAAGTCAAATCGCAAAGGTGCCTCAGGCATCCAGTGGGTAGAAGTTAGGGATGCTGCTAAAAATCCTGTAAAGCATAAGACAGTTTCCCCAACAATTACCCAATCCAAAACGGCAGTAGTATCTAGGTTGAAGAAATCTGACCTGTACAAGTTGCCATTGTCTCTCCCTGTTTTCTTCTAATCTTCTCAGTCATCAAATTTCCTCTCTAACTATCTGCCTACAGTTAAGTAACCACAGAGTAGTCAGAAGAATTCTTTTAAAACATTCTTCAGATCAAATCACTCTTCTACACACCACCATCACAAACACGTTTCTCATCATCCCTTTCTACTGTCTCCACTCAAGTGTGACTTGACTGAAGAAACCTTTCTTGCCCTCATACTAGCACACAACCCAACAGCTATCTTATGATTCCATAATCTAATTTATTTTTTCTAAGCATTTTACAAGATATATAACATATTTATTTATTTAACTATTCTTTTATTCTTTTAAGAATTTTGTTTGCATACATTAAGAATATTGATCTTTTGTTCACTGATAAACCTGGTCACTAGACTTGTGCTTAGTACATGAATCCACTATTCTTTGTTGAATTTAAGGAAAATTACATTCCTGATATAATGGTTTGTTCATATACTATTATAATAACTTTGAGCCATGGTGGCCAATTTTTAATTTGAAAATTGTCTCTGGTTCTAACTGCAAAATTATTTCATGATTATTTTCCTTCCCTTCTGAATAATAATTTTCTATATTTTTGTTCCTTTTTTTTTTTTTTCTATCCACCCTTTAACTGCTATTATGTCTTGACAGTTGGCCTTTGGTTTTCTTTTATCTAAAGTTAATCACACTTTCAAAACTTAAATTTCAGTGTTCAACTTCAGTTTCACTATGACACTAATATACCTCAGTCCCTCCTGTATTTCTCTCCTAGCTTTAGACATAGCCAAATGAAAACTCTCACTAGACTCCTGAAATTCAACATGGTTCATGCAAATCACAAAGTAAACTGTTATGCCAGATAACTGACATATTCTTGATTTCCATTAGCATTATCCCTGTGTCCCTTAAAACAGTAAATTGCAAGATATCCTTCCTTTCTTATCAGTCTCTCCTCACAGAGTTGGTCAAAAAGTCTAATCACATCCATTGAAAGTCTACTTTAGCCTTTTAATAGTTTCTTTCTCATTTTAAGACCTCCATTATTTTTTGCTTGAGATATTTTAATAAGTTTCTGTTGGATTCCATGCTAAAAATTTTGTGTTTTGCATATTGCCTCCATAATCATATTCTAAGAAAATACTAATAATTGCATTCCAGTGATACTGATTGGCTACAGTATAAAATTAATGTATTTTAGTTTGGGACAATAGCTCTGTCACAAAGTGATACAGAACTACATTTGATTCAACATGGTTCATGCAAATCACAAAGTAAACTGTTATGCCAGATAACTGACATATTCTTGATTTCCATTAGCATTATCCCTGTGTCCCTTAAAACAGTAAATTGCAAGATATCCTTCCTTTCTTATCAGTCTCTCCTCACAGAGTTGGTCAAAAAGTCTAATCACATCCATTGAAAGTCTACTTTAGCCTTTTAATAGTTTCTTTCTCATTTTAAGACCTCCATTATTTTTTGCTTGAGATATTTTAATAAGTTTCTGTTGGATTCCATGCTAAAAATTTTGTGTTTTGCATATTGCCTCCATAATCATATTCTAAGAAAATACTAATAATTGCATTCCAGTGATACTGATTGGCTACAGTATAAAATTAATGTATTTTAGTTTGGGACAATAGCTCTGTCACAAAGTGATACAGAACTACATTTGTGTTTTTGTCTTCAGATTCTCTGTTAACTTATTCCTGAAATCTTACCACACTGAATTTCTAATTATCCCCTCTATACAGTATGACCTTTATAACCTCTATATTTATACAGTTTTTCCTTTATCTGGAATGACCTATTTACTTCACATGGAAAATTCCTAAATATCTTTTTAGATGTTTAAAGTTACTTTACTAAGATCTCTGAATCATATTTACCACTTTGTATTGGGTTGGCCAAAAAGTTCTTTCAGGCCTGTCCATAAACCGTTACAGAAAAATGCAAATAAACTCAATATTTTAATTTATTGCTCAATTTATCCTCTACAAAATTGTCATCTCTTAGAAGTGGCCTTTTTTCCCAGCAACTAATGGAGGAACTAGAACATAGCTGAAAAAAGGCAAGAGTAAAAGTAGAAAGCATAATGAATCAAGGATCACATTTTAGTCTTTATAAGTGTATATCTTTAAGCCAACTTCTTCACTCTCCTCTTTAACTTTCATCAAGATGCTCTTTAGTTGTTCTTCGCTTTCTACCAAAAGGTTAGTGTCATCTGCATATCTGAGGTTATTGATATTTCTCCTGGCAATCTTGATTACAGCTTGTGCTTCATATGATTCCAGCCTGGTATTTCATATGATGTACTCTGCATATAAGTTAAATAAGCAGGGTGACAATATACAACCTTGATGTACTCCTTTCCCGATTTAGAACCAGTCTGTTGTTCCATGTCCAGTTCTACATGTTTCTTCTTGACCTGCATACAGATTTCTCAAGATGCAGGTCAGGTGGTCTGGTATTCCATCTCTTTCAGAATTTCCTACAGATATTTGTGATCTACCCAGTCAAAGCCTTTGGCATTGTCAATAAAGCAAAAGTAGAATTTTTCTGGAACCCTCTTGCTTTTTTGATGATCCAGCAGGTGTTGGCAATTTGAACTCTGATTCCTCTGCCTTTTCTGTATCCAGCTTGAACATCTGGAAGTTCATGGTTCACGTATTGCTGAAGCCTGGCTTGGAGAATTTTGAACATTACTTTACTAGTATGTGAGATGAGTGGTTTTGGCATTGCCTTTCTTTGGGATTGGAATGCAAACAGATCTTTTCCAGTCCTTTGGCCACTGCTAAGTTCTCCAGATTTGTTGGCATATTGAGTGCAGCACTTTCTCAGCATCATCTTTCAGGATTTGAAATAGCTCCACTGGAATTCCATCACGTCCACTAGCTTTGTTCATAGGGATGCTTCCTAAGGCCCACTTGACTTCACATTGGATGAGTGATCACACCATGGTGATTATCTGGGTCGTGAAGATCTTTTTTGTACAGTTCTTCTATGTATTCTTGCCACCTCTTCTTAATATCTTCTGTTTCTGTTAGGTCCCTACCATTTCTGTCCTTTATTGAGTCCATCTTCGCATAAAATATCCCCTTGGTATCTCTAATTCTCTTGAAGAGATTTCTAGTCTTTCCCATTTTATTGTTTTCCTTTATTTATTTTCACTTAGCACAAATTCAGTATTCAAAAAGCTAACATCATGGCATCCAGTCCCATTACTTTACGCCAAATAGATGGGGAAACAATGAAAACAGTGAGAGACTTTATTTGGGGGTGGCTCCCAAATCACTGCAGATGGTGTCTGCAGCCATGAAATTAAGACGCTTGCTCCTTGTAAGGAAAGCTATGACGAACTTGACAGCATATTAAAAAGCAGAGACATTATTTTCCCAACAAAGGCCCATCTAGTCAAAGCTATGGTTTTTCTAGTAGTTGTGTGTGGATGTGAGATTTGGACTATAAAGCAAAAAGAGCTCTGAAGAATCAATGCTTTTGAACTGTGGTATTGGAAAAGACTCTTGGGAGTCCCTTGGACTGCAAGGAGATCAAACCTATCAATTTTAAAGGAAATCAGTCCAGAATGTTCATTGGAAGGACTGATGCTGAAACTGAAACTTCAATACTTTGGCCACCTAATGCAAAGAACTGACTCATTAGAAAAGACCCTGATGCTGGGAAAGATGGAAGGTAGGAGGATAAGGGGACAACAGAGGATAAGATGGTTGGATGGTGTCACTGACGCTATGGACATAAATTTGAATAGACTTTGGGAGTTGGTGATGGACAGGGAAGCCTGGTGTGCTGCAGTCCATGGGGTCACAAAGTTTGGACACAATGGAGCTACTGAACTGAACTGATAGGTGGATATTATTAACTCCAATTCACATGTGAGAAATGGGGGGAAAAACTTTAGTCTAAAATATTCAAAATACTTCATTACAGACCAAGATAAGAAATTAAACATCTTTATATTTAATCTAGCATTCTTATCACATATTTTTTATGAATGTACACATATCATACTGTGTTGATAATGAGTGATTAATATAGAAAATATATCCAATAGAAATTTGTGTAATCTGGCTTACAAGACTTTAGGATAAATACTTATTTTAGCTGTATTTTGAAATTCTATACAGAATTTCATACTGATTTTAAGGCTTTTTTTTGGTTGTTGCTGTTGTTTTTGTTTTTAAAGCTCAAAAGTACCTCTGAGAAAAACTGAAAATTAGAAGTTGGGAGACTGCTGTGGTGAAAAACAGTGTGTAAAAAAAAAAAATCTATAGAACCACTGTAGATAGACAATTTTGGACTCCCCTCTTTCCCATTGTATGATCATATAAGAGGATTTTAGATCATCTCCATTCTGCCTTCAGAAGATTTACAGCAGGACGTTAATAACGCACTCAGCAGAAGCTCAGACACAAAATAGACAGGGAAGAGAAAGATTACATCAGAGAAAGATAGACTTAATTATGTTGTAGATACCAAGTGGTCTCTTTAGAAATGTGTCCTAGAGCAATGAGATGAAGAATAACTGTCCAGTCAAGCTAGACAAAAGTCATCAGCCCCCTCCCTTGAAGGAGCTCCAGAGGGAGTGTAGGAAGTTGGGAATAGCCTGACTCCGTAACTTACACATAAGATGTTTTTCTCCTCCTAGGGAGAGGCAGATGAAAAAGAAACCAGCGCAGAAAGTAAAGAAACAGCATGTAAATGACACAACAAAAACGAAAATAAACCAACGACAAACCAACTACACACAAAAAAAACACTTTATAAACTGCACATTCAGATGTGCATGTTACTAAATTGTGTAGAGGTATTCTCTTTGATGTGAACATGCAAAAACTACCTAGAGGTCAAAACTTTGGTCATATATTGGTCATATACATATTCTGGTCTAATACTAACCTGTATTTGAAAATAATTTAGGAAGTCAAGGAGATTTATTTTTACAGGCTTAACACAAAAGCCCCTTGATTTTTTTTTTTTGATGGTAATTAATTTGCAAATGTCCACATAATAAGAGATACAGAATACATGCATTTCTTCTCAAATGGAAAATGGTAAGAGGGATGATTTAAAGAGCTGTTCACAATATGTTTTTGAAGTTCTTTACACATTTGTTTTTGTTCAGTCACTAAGATGTGTCTGACTCGGCAACCCCATGAAGTGCAACAAGCCAGGCTTTCCTGTCCTTCACTATCTCCAGGAGTTTGCTCAAACTCATGTCCCTTGAGTCACTGATGCCATCCAACCATCTCATCCTCTGTCACCTCTTCCTCTTGCTCTCAATCTTTGCCAACATCAGGGTTTTTTCCAGTGAGTCAGCTCTTCTCATCAGGTGGCCAAAGTACATTTAAATTAATTATTACTACACAGAAAAATATGCTTCCCTGGTGGCTCAGACAGTAAAAAATCCATCTGAAATGCAGAAGACCTAGATTCGATCCCTGGAATCAGAAAGGTCCCTTGGGGAAAGAAATGGCAATTTTTTTTTTGATGGTAATTAATTTGCAAATGTCCACATAATAAGAGATACAGAATACATGCATTTCTTCTCAAATGGAAAATGGTAAGAGGGATGATTTAAAGAGCTGTTCACAATATGTTTTTGAAGTTCTTTACACATTTGTTTTTGTTCAGTCACTAAGATGTGTCTGACTCGGCAACCCCATGAAGTACAACAAGCCAGGCTTTCCTGTCCTTCACTATCTCCAGGAGTTTGCTCAAACTCATGTCCCTTGAGTCACTGATGCCATCCAACCATCTCATCCTCTGTCACCTCTTCCTCTTGCTCTCAATCTTTGCCAACATCAGGGTTTTTTCCAGTGAGTCAGCTCTTCTCATCAGGTGGCCAAAGTACATTTAAATTAATTATTACTACACAGAAAAATATGCTTCCCTGGTGGCTCAGACAGTAAAAAATCCATCTGAAATGCAGAAGACCTAGATTCGATCCCTGGAATCAGAAAGGTCCCTTGGGGAAAGAAATGGCAACCTACTCCAATATTCTTGCCTCGAGAATTCTATGGACAGAGGAGCCTGGCAGGCCACAGTTCATGGTATTGCAAAGAGTTGAATATGGTTGAGAAACTAACACATACACACACACATAAAAATATTGTTTATATTATTTTCACTCCTAAGAGACAGTTCACAGGTCTATCTTTCTCATTCCTACCACTGCTTCCATGCTTAAGAAGATCTTTACCATAATCAGATATAATTACTAATGTTTACTTCCTTTTAAACTTTTTTACTTTAAATTTAACTTTTTAACTCAACTGAAATTTACTTTGCTGTAAATGATGTATAGGAATCATTTGTATTATAATTCTCTCTAATTTTGACAAATTTTCTCATTATCATTATTATATCCTTCGCTGTTACTGTTGAATAAAGTGCTACCTATATTATACAGTAAATACATGAATATTCCCAACATTGCAAACAGTCTATTTTGTTAATTACTATGGCTATGCAGGCAAAAAATCTGTACTTATTTAAGTTCTATGGCATCACAAGTATTCTATCATCAATATTTTTTACTGCATATTGAATATGTTCTTAATTTTCAGTGGCTAGTTTCTTTCATTTTTATTTTACAAAATGATAATGAAAGTTGTTTGGATTTTTCTTGTTTTGTAGTTAGGAAGAACTCATGGTTTTAAAATTCTAATTTCTATTTAAATAAAACTTTATATCTTACAAGTGATTTTTATAAGTATAAAAAAAAAAAAAAATCTATAGAACCACTGTAGATAGACAATTTTGGACTCCCCTCTTTCCCATTGTATGATCATATAAGAGGATTTTAGATCATCTCCATTCTGCCTTCAGAAGATTTACAGCAGGACGTTAATAACGCACTCAGCAGAAGCTCAGACACAAAATAGACAGGGAAGAGAAAGATTACATCAGAGAAAGATAGACTTAATTATGTTGTAGATACCAAGTGGTCTCTTTAGAAATGTGTCCTAGAGCAATGAGATGAAGAATAACTGTCCAGTCAAGCTAGACAAAAGTCATCAGCCCCCTCCCTTGAAGGAGCTCCAGAGGGAGTGTAGGAAGTTGGGAATAGCCTGACTCCATAACTTACACATAAGATGTTTTTCTCCTCCTAGGGAGAGGCAGATGAAAAAGAAACCAGCGCAGAAAGTAAAGAAACAGCATGTAAATGACACAACAAAAACGAAAATAAACCAACGACAAACCAACTACACACAAAAAAAACACTTTATAAACTGCACATTCAGATGTGCATGTTACTAAATTGTGTAGAGGTATTCTCTTTGATGTGAACATTCAAAAACTACCTAGAGGTCAAAACTTTGGTCATATATTGGTCATATACATATTCTGGTCTAATACTAACCTGTATTTGAAAATAATTTAGGAAGTCAAGGAGATTTATTTTTACAGGCTTAACACAAAAGCCCCTTGATTTTTTTTTTGATGGTAATTAATTTGCAAATGTCCACATAATAAGAGATACAGAATACATGCATTTCTTCTCAAATGGAAAATGGTAAGAGGGATGATTTAAAGAGCTGTTCACAATATGTTTTTGAAGTTCTTTACACATTTGTTTTTGTTCAGTCACTAAGATGTGTCTGACTCGGCAACCCCATGAAGTGCAACAAGCCAGGCTTTCCTGTCCTTCACTATCTCCAGGAGTTTGCTCAAACTCATGTCCCTTGAGTCACTGATGCCAACCAACCATCTCATCCTCTGTCACCTCTTCCTCTTGCTCTCAATCTTTGCCAACATCAGGGTTTTTTCCAGTGAGTCAGCTCTTCTCATCAGGTGGCCAAAGTACATTTAAATTAATTATTACTACACAGAAAAATATGCTTCCCTGGTGGCTCAGACAGTAAAAAATCCATCTGAAATGCAGAAGACCTAGATTCGATCCCTGGAATCAGAAAGGTCCCTTGGGGAAAGAAATGGCATCCTACTCCAATATTCTTGCCTCGAGAATTCTATGGACAGAGGAGCCTGGCAGGCCACAGTTCATGGTATTGCAAAGAGTTGAATATGGCTGAGAAACTAACACATACACACACACATAAAAATATTGTTTATATTATTTTCACTCCTAAGAGACAGTTCACAGGTCTATCTTTCTCATTCCTACCACTGCTTCCATGCTTAAGAAGATCTTTACCATAATCAGATATAATTACTAATGTTTACTTCCTTTTAAACTTTTTTACTTTAAATTTAACTTTTTAACTCAACTGAAATTTACTTTGCTGTAAATGATGTATAGGAATCATTTGTATTATAATTCTCTCTAATTTTTACAAATTTTCTCATTATTATTATATCCTTCGCTGTTACTGTTGAATAAAGTGCTACCTATATTATACAGTAAATACATGAATATTCCCAACATTGCAAACAGTCTATTTTGTTAATTACTATGGCTATGCAGGCAAAAAATCTGTACTTATTTAAGTTCTATGGCATCACAAGTATTCTATCATCAATATTTTTTACTGCATATTGAATATGTTCTTAATTTTCAGTGGCTAGTTTCTTTCATTTTTATTTTACAAAATGATAATGAAAGTTGTTTGGATTTTTCTTGTTTTGTAGTTAGGAAGAACTCATGGTTTTAAAATTCTAATTTCTATTTAAATAAAACTTTATATCTTACAAGTGATTTTTATAAGTATAACCTTCTTTGTAATGCTGATATTTTTACTCTTCCTGGATCACAATTGTTGTCTTTTTTTTTTAACTTTGATAATTGTTTTTACTCAGTTTGTCCTCACTAGAAAATAAATCTCTGTTTAGAGTATTCACAAGCCATAATTTCTTCTCATTTTTTTTCAACCTCTTTATAATTTTTTCTCTGTGGTTTCCCATTTTGGAGTACTTCTTAAGAAAGAAAAAAGCAACACAGGCTACTTTCCTCTGGAAGCTGCCATGGCATTCACAGTAGGCTGTGTTATTTCTCTGTAAGTGCATTCTGTGCCCAGGATCAAGTACATAAAAAGAACATTCCACAATCTTAGCTGTACACATGCAGAAACAACAACATGGCCCACCACAAAAAGGACTAAATCTCCACTCCTGTCAAGAAATGAGAAAAATTGCTTCATGTTTACCAGTTGAAGTCTACCACACTCCATTTTTTTTTCCTGCTTTCTAGATTAAAAAAAAAAAAAAATTAACATATCTAGGGCAGGAGGAGAAGGGGATGGCAGAGGATGAGACAGTTAGATAGCACCAGTGACTCAAAGGACATGAGTTTGAGCAAACTCCAAGATAGTGAAGGACAGGGAAGCCTGGAGTGCTGCAGTCCATGGGGTCACACAGAATCAGACACGACTGAATGACTAAACAACAAGGGGGTTCCTACTTTCTGAGAGCACTGCATCAAGACCAATTTCCCTGCTTCCTGATTTTTCTCCCAAATTACCACCACAAGCCAAATCCAATTACAACACCTTCTTAGGACTTTCTTACTCCACATTTTTTCATGTTGTGATATCTCCCTTGCTTCAGCAAGTAAATACCTCAAATTTGTATAACTCCATGTTCTTCCTGGGGGTCTTTCCTTGGAGGGCACTGACATATTCAAACTCACAACATTTCTCTGTTTATTTGTTCTTCAAAATTTCTATAGTTATATGTAAATGTGGTTCTGTTTTCCTTTACATTCAGAAGTAAGACATCTCTTCACACTTATCTTTCTTTTTCATTATATACAATTTTCATAGGTTCATTTCTATTGACATGAAATGAATGATGACCTAGGCTTATATTGTTTTAACTTTTTCCAAATTAGTTTTACTTTAATCTTTTATATTTAATATGGCAAAGCACAGAAATTTTCTCTTTTCTTGCATGTTGTTTGCTTTTTCCTCTTTCTTGCATGTTGATTTGAAACAATAGGTAACGGTCCAGTAGCTTACAGAATACAGAGAGAAGGGTGGGCAGAATAAAGTCACTCAGGCTTCTGATTAAGCCATTGTAAAGGAGAGGGAGAGAGGCTTTTCTAATCTACTTTTTGTTTTGGCTTCAGTGAATATTCAGGTACTTGATGAGGCTCTGGCTAGCCTTTCTCTGGAGATTTTGACTTGTGATTGTACTTGGATATTTAAAATAGCTGCTTGCAAATATGGTTTATGTGGATATTCAGTGTAGATCTCCTGGCTTCCCTATAACACTTTGTTCCAAGTTTGAACTTCCAAGAAGGCCTTTTGTGCTTACCTCCTGAATTTTCACTGTGTTTTGAGGAAGGGACCTCTGAGTTTGCCCTTACTATTGATATATTCTTGTGCCATTTTAGGCATGGTTTCATTGATTTGGTCCAAAGATCAGACTACTGGGACAAACAACTGTAGCTTCCCTCCCCTCTACCTAGAAAGAGCTATCACTACTGAATATATATCCAAAGGAAAGGGTGATTTTCTTCTCAAACTCAAACTCATATGTTTCTATGTAGTAGAAACAAATTATTTTAAACACATTTCTTTATATACCCAAGGGCAACATGAAAAGAGATTTCTAACAATAGAATGGAGTTTCTCAGAAGAGCTTGTCCCTTCTGCAAAAAGACTGAACTGAAGCTCTTTTTTTCCCTAGCTGTGTTTGATAGAAAATGATTTTGAATCTCTTTCATGTTTAAAATGTTACTTCACCTACCTAATCTAAATCTTTTGACTAAGATTCCTTTTTGATTTGTTTCCCTAAGAAATTTGACTGAAATGGAAGGCTTTCTCACTATTACCACACCTGTCATATTCTTAGTGAAATGACTTTTCATTAAATGAGTGCAAGATTGAGTAAATACATTACATATTAAGCAATTACATATCCACTTTGGCTATTGTACAGTCTTGTCCAATCCTGTCAGTATACTACCAATAAACTGATGTTATTTCTTACAATGGACAGAGTCCTGGGATTGTGGATATGATTATTAAGTTCATATCTTTCACTGCCTCTTGGCTCCTATGTAGTCTTGGACAGGATGTTTTATCACTCTGATTCATAGTTTCTTTTTTTTTAAATTTATTTATTTATTTTAATTGGATGTAGTTTCTCTCTCTGTTAAGTTTATGGAGAATCTATGAGAGCCATAAAATACTGCAAGAATATAGAGGGAAATTGGAGCATTATTAATATTTTCTCCAGAATAAGTGATATTTTCTGTGTCCCATAGCAGAACATTTTTTGAATGTTATCTAAATAAATGTTCCTTTAAACCAAGTGTAAAAAGACAAGCAGATCTGAATGAGCTGTGTCACCTTCCAAAGTATCAAATATTACAGAATAGTTTGAAATATTCAAGTTTATAAATATCTGTATTAAAAGGGATGAATAATTCCTCATGTTTGGTCATGTGTAAAAGTATAATTACGCTTTTGATTACCAATTACAGAAAAAGCTATTAAACAAGCAGAATAATACTGTTGAAATCATTTAATAACAGAACTACATTTCTACATGCTTTATCTCTTCATTGTTGGGTTCAGAGTGACATATCTGTTTTTTTAAGTTTCTCCACAGAAAGAGATAACATGTAAGGTGGATAGAATATCAGATTATACAGAATGAAAATAAACAGATACCTAGATGTTGCCCAATATAGAGATGCACAATATTAAATATATTCAATTGAAATGTTATCTTTAACAGAGTTTTATTTTGAAATGGGAAGGTGGGGGTAAACACAAGTATTATTGCTATACTGAGTATTTAAATCAAAAGGCAATATATATAACACTAAAATCACATAAAACATATAATGTTCCTCACTGTTTAGTCACTATAAGCATAGATATACATGTAGTAAGTTTAAGAATATATGTATATACATGCATATGTCCTTGTACTGAACAGATTTTGCCATGGAAACATTTCTTGTATAATCAATTACAATTCATTCCCTTTCCTTAGAGACTCTAGGTACTGTACTATGCTGGCCTGGTGGATAATTCAAGTTCTTTGGCTGAACATCTGCAATAGTCACAGGGAAAAAGCATATCCCATTTAGAATTCAAGAGCAGAAACCAGGATATTATTATTTTAATAAAAAGAGAAATTATTGTGAACTCTAGAAAAACACATAAGTCATGTCCTACATTAGGAAAATGTTAGGAAAGCAGTGTCTTATGTAACTGCATTAGTAATGAAAGCAAGTTTTATTTTGAAAATTTACATATATTAAGGTCTCTGCTCTGGGCTTTAAATGGGTTATGTCACTTAGCTCTCACAGTAATCCTACAATGTAGATTCCAATACTATCCCTATTTGCAGATGAAGAAATAGAGGCTTAGGTTTAGAAAAGCAAAGCAATGTAGTTGTGCTGATATGTTGGTTTTTTCTTTTAAAGAACATTTTTTTTTTTTTTGTAACATTGTAAACCAACATTTCAGGAAAAGCAATAAAATCTGCATATATTGCTAGAAGAATGCCCTCACCACTGTGCTATCATCTAACATTTATGAGCACTTGCTATGTATTTCTTAAGTTTAAGGACATGAGTATGTGATTTTGTGTTACATATAGCAATGCCAATCTAATCAGTAGCTTAGATTCTTTTTGCTATACAGCAGTCAAAATAGTCATTTCTTTGCTTTATACATATTAACTCATTTACTTTTCTAAATAACCCATTATTACTCAGATTTTACAAATAAGGAAACTTCAATATGAAGATGGCAAGGGCTCTGTACAATGTAACAGGGCTAGAAATCATGGAGCAAGTACTGCAGGTAGACAGTCTCCAGGTCTGACTTTCTCTCATTACTATCACCATGCTTCTCTCCAAGTATGTTCTGACTCGAGGGAAAAACACCATTATATCAGCAGAGAGATACCTAGCAGAGAGATTTACTTTCATGTTTTAATTTTTTCATTAAAAAATATTGAAATACTATTTATTGATATGTGAAAGCAAATACAGTATCAAGACATCAAAGGTTTTTAGCTAGTTCTTTTCCTTTATAATTCAAAATTTATTAAACAACACATATATGTCCTAGTTTTAAAATTATTTCACTGAAAAAGGTAATGATTTTCCTATGCTCTGCTTTCAATATAGATAGCTCTACTTTTGTGTAGAAAGTAAATCATCCATAATTTACCTTAATAGCTAAATTATTCTGAAGTACAAACAAGAATCAGGAAGCTACTCTGCATGGATGGTTTTGAAAAATGTAGTAACATAACATTAACTGACAATTTGATATATGAGCATGTGTGGAGCTGGAGATACTTTAAAAATCACCATAAATACATTGGATTTTAGTAAAACATATATGAGTAAATAAAATGAAAATCTAGACTGTGATAAGCCCACACATTTAATAGAATAATTGCATGACAACATAGTGTCCAAGTTTTACTAACCCATATGCTTAATTTTTAAACTCATTTCAGGTGGCTTAAGAGAAATGGAACACTGGTCTTAATAGAATATTAGTATAATCCTGGTAACTGAGAAAAGCTCCTGAGAATACTGAATTCAGCTGTTGTTTTGGCCAAGTTCTTTAACATATGGTTCTTAAAACTGTGTCTACATTAATCATCCTGTTTTAATTAAGTTCCTTTTTTCTTGTGACAGTATTTTTACTTGTGATACTCATTATCTATCTTCTATCTAGAGGAAAACAATAGGACAGGAAAGACTAGAGATATCGTCAAGAAAATTAGAGATACCAAGGGAACATTTCATGCAAATATAGGCAAAATAAAGGACAGAAAAGAAAATACTAAGAAAAGATGGCAGGATACACAAAAGAACAATACAAAAAAGATCTTAATGATATGAGATAACCATGATAGTATGATTCGTCACCTAAAGCCAGACATCCTGGAGTGTGAAGTCAAGAGGGCCTTATGAAGCATCACTATGAACAAAGCTAGTGGAGGTGATGGAATCCAGCTAAGCTATTTCAAATGCTAAAAGGTGATGCTGTTAAAGTACTGCACTCAGTATGCCAGCAAATTTGGAAAACTCAGTAGTGGCCACAGGACTGGAAAAGGTCAGTTTTCATTTCAATCCCAAAGAAGGGCAATGCCAAAGAATGTTCAAACTACTGCACGGTTGCTGCTCTCATTTCACATACTAGCAAAGTAATGCTCAAAATCCTTCAAGCTAGGCTTCAACAGTGTGTGAACTGAGAACTTCCAGATGTACAAGCTGGATTTAGAAAAGGCAGAGGAACCAGAATTCAAATTGCCAGCATCTGTTGGATTGTAGAAAAAGCAAGAGAATTCCAGAAAAAAAATCTACTTCTGCCTCATTGACTATACTAAAGCTTTTGATTGTGTAGATCACAAAAACCTGGAAAATTCTTAAAGAGATGGGAATGAATATCAGACCACCTTACCTGCCTCCTGAGAAATCTGTATGCAGGTCAAGAAGCAACAGTTAGAACTGGACATGGAATAACTGACTGGTTCAAAATTGGGAGATGAGTGTATAAAATAAAGGCTGTATACTGTCACCCTGGTTATTTAACTTATATGCAGAGTATATAATGTGAGATGCTAGCTGGGTGAAGCACAAGCTGGAATCAATATTGTGGAGAGAAATATCAATAGCCTCAGATATGCAGAGGACACCACCCTTATGGCAGAAAGGGAAGAGAAACTAAAAAGTCTCTTGATGAAGATGAAAGAGGAGATTGAAAAGCCTGGCTTAAAACTCAACATTCAAAAAATGAAGACCATGACATCTGGTCCCATCACTTCATGGCAAATAGATGGAAACACAGTGGAAACATTGGCAGACTTTATTTTCTTCACCTTCAAAGTCACTACAGATGGTGACTGCAGCCATGAAATTAAAAGACACTTGCTCCTTGGAAGAAAAGCAATGACAAACCTATACTGCATTTTACAAAAGCAGAGACATTACTTTGCTGACAAAGGTCCATATAGTCAAAGTTATGTTTTTTCCACTAGTCATGTATTGATGTGAGAGATGGATAACGAAAAGGTTGAGTGCTGAAGAAGCGATGCCTTTGAACTTTGTGCTGGAGAAGACTCAAACCAGTAAATCCTAAAGGAAATTGACCCTAAATAATCATCAAAAGGATTTATACTGAAGCTTCAATACTTTGGCCACCTGATGCAGAAAGTCAACTCATTGGAAAAGACCCTGATGCTGAGAAAGATTGAAGGCATGCAGAGAAATGGATGACAGAGGATGAGATGGTTGGATGGCATCAGTGACTCAATGAGCTTGAATTTAAACAGACTCTGGGAGATGGTGAGGACAGGGAAACTTGGTGTGCTGCAGTCCATGGGGTCACAAAGAGTCAGACATGACTGAGCAACTGAATAACAAATCTTCTATCTCATAGTCTTTGTATCTGTGAACATCCATTTATTTAGCTACACAAGTATATAGACCATAGACAAAAGCAGTGTCCTAGCATTTGAAGGATAATGTATGTTCAGATTAATTCAATGGCATTTCAGCCTAATGCAGAGAAAATGAAGCAAACTTGGAAAAATTGCAGAGAAAGGATATGGCATGAACTCTAATTATAATTCACACAACTTTCTTGTCTCACTCTTGAGTATAGGAAAACTTGGGTTCAGTGCAAGATAATTGAAGTCATGTGTAAACTGCTGTGTCAACGTTAAAATGCCTTTCCAGCACATCAAAACTGTGAATTAACTCAGTAATTATCTCAGCGATTAATTATGCCATTGTCTGAATGAAACTGAGCCGTAACTTTTTTCTCAAAGAGCTGCAATTTTTAGTGCTTTTCCATGCCTGTGGGTCTTGCCTATCCTGCTCTATCATTCTCATCTGCTTCACAGCCTGGGATCAAAGACTGTCCTTTGATATTATTATCCACTGAATAATGACAGTCAAAATGTTGTCTGTCTGACCCTGTGAATTTTGATCAGCCATTTTTATTTTTGCAACTTATCTCAAGGACTTGATTTAAATTCTGTAGGATTGGGTACATCATGGCATAGATGGGACAAAGTGGAAACAGTGACAGACTTTATTTTCTTGGGCTCCAAATTCACTGTGCTGGTGACTACAGACACAAAATTAAAAGATGATTGTTTCTTGGAAGAAACACTATGACAAATCTAGACAGTATATTTAAAAGTAAAGACATCACTCTGCTGACCAAGGTCCATATAGTCAAAGCTATGGTTCTTCCAGTAGTCATGTACAGATGTTAGAATTGGACCATAAAGAAGGCTGAGCACTGACGAATTGATGCTTTCAAACTGTGGTGCTAAAAAAGACTCTTGAGTCCCTTGGACAGGAAAGATCTCAAACCAATCAATTCTAAAGGAAAGCAACCCTGAATATTCACTGGAAGGACTGATGCTGAAGCTGAAGTTCCAATACTTTGGCCACCTGATAGGAGAGCCAACTCATTAGAAAAGATTCTGATGCTGGGAAATACTGACAGCAGAAGAAGGTGCTAAGGGGGATGACATGGCTGGATGGCATCACTGGCTCAATGGACATGAGTTTGAGTAAACTCTGGGAGATGGTGAAGGATAGAGAAGCTTGGCATCCTGCAGTTCATGGAGTTACAAAGAGTCAGACATGACTTAGTGACTGAACAACACGAACAACATCAAGGATTGGATACTTGGGATGTCAGGATAGAAAAGCAATACATAAAATGGGACTTCAGAGTGAGTAATGAGGGTAAAATTCAAGATAGGTTAGAAATTTACCAGGTTCTACTGACCTTGTTTTATTTTCCTAATCTCTACATTCTATTTCCTCTATCAGTTCAGTTCGGTTCAGTAGCTCAGTTGTGTCCGACTCTCTGCAACCCCATGGACTGTAGCAGGCCAGGCTTCCCTGTCCATCCCCAACTCCTGGAGCTTACTCAGAGTCATGTTCATCGAGTTGGTGATGCCATCCAACCATCTCACCCTCTGTTGTATCCTTCTCCTCCCACCTTCAATCTTTCCCAGAATCAGGGTCTTTTCCAATGAGTCAGTTCTTTGGATCAGGTAGACAAAGTATTGGAGCTTCAACTTTCAGCATCGGTCCTTCCAATGAATATTCAAAGTTGATTTCCTTTAGAATTGACCGGTTTGAGCTCCTTGCTATCCAAGAGACTCTCAAGAATCCTTTTTAGCACCACAGTTCCAAAGCATCAATTCTTCGGTGCTCAGCCTTCTTTATGGTCCAATCCTCGCATTCGTACATGACTACTGGAAAAAACCACAGCTTTGACTAGATGAGCCTTTGTTGGTAGAGTAATGTCTCTACTTTTTAATATGCTGTCTAGGTTGGTCATAACTTTCCTTCCAAGGAGCAAGCTATTTATAAAGGAGCAAGCTTTCCTCCATAGATGTCACCAATTAATGATTCAAAGTGAATTGTGTCCTATTTTGCCATAATAAGACTGACTTTATTCTGGTCTTAGTGGGAAATAATTTAGAAATTCTGTTAGTTTGTTCCAGGTTGTAGTATCAAAACCATCTTTTTTTGCTAGTTTGAGCCTAAATTAATGACCTATTCCTGCAGGTGAATGTTTGCTATTTTCTTGAGTTCTAGTCACAATTTCATTCCAACTTGAAATTCTAAGTTCTGGGTCCTTGCCTTTGTGAATTCCACCCCATAGGCAATACTTTGTTCTATGAAAGACTTTCTGGCTATAATTGTGTGAATTCCTCATTCTCAAGGATTATTGATCACTAACCTGCAGTGGGAAATCACATGATTCATATACCTTAGCCTATTTTGAGCTAGCCTGGCTTTTTGACAAGCAAAAATTGTTAGATACATTAAAAATAGATTAGTTTCAGATTTCCCCTAGAATTCTGCTATTATTCTGAGCACCAAAATCTCATCAAGATGTCTGTCATAGAGGCTCCTGGATTGTCTCTGGCCTGGAGAACCAGGAGGTTAGAACTATATTGC
Organism: Oreotragus oreotragus; assembly: GCA_006410675.1. NCBI lineage: Eukaryota > Metazoa > Chordata > Mammalia > Artiodactyla > Bovidae > Oreotragus > Oreotragus oreotragus. Next base: position 164,561 of record SJYX01023478.1, on the reverse strand, counting down.
ATTGGGTTGAGTATGCTATAGTGGTTAGATACAGAAAGTGTCTAGCTATTCATTTTAGGCTTTAGACCACCTCCCATAGTATGGAAAGAGTCTTATAGAATAAGATCAGAGGAGGTTTTAAAGAATTTCTTGAATGTCCCTGGTCTTTCCTCAGACTTCTGGTCACAGGTATTAAAAAAACAGGATCCAAAATAAGATGCCTAAAGTCATAAGTCTATCACTGCTTGCTGCAGAATCATGGTATCTGAGAGTTCCATACTCGTTTCCTCATCTTTTCATTCACTGGAAACACACAGATGCTGGGACAGCTGGTTTCATTGGCAATGAATCCTTATTGCTTACAAGACTGTGCCCTGTATGCCTGGGTCTATGCCTTTTGAGAATTCTGACCATCTGCCCTTTTAGCAAAGCTTTCTACCCAAAGTGCATTAGATTATCTTGCTCAAGTCCGATACATACTGAAACTCCAGGATAGGCCTCCAGATCCTCTGAAAATGGTATAAATAATACAGATACAGTGATAATCTGGTCTGTATGTACTCTATGCTTTTTACTATTGAAATGTAATCCTCATTTCATTTTACTATTGAAATGTAATTTGCTCCTAGAAATAGTATGGTTCTATTGTTCAGAAAACCTATTCCATCTAGTGATAATTTTCTAAAATATGTCCACACTAATCACAGGGAAATTCTCTTATAGGCAGTATCATTATGGTTCATTTCCTATTGTCTTTGTTTGGTAGAATCTGTTTTTCTTTCACAGTGAAAATTAGATTACTAACAGCCCCTGGGCCATGATAGGAGTTCAACTGGTTATCAAATAGGTTAGACAATGAAAATTCCATGACTGCATATCCAGGAAGATTTGTACATTAGGCATTATCAAGGTTTTAGAACATATACAGCAGTTCACACAGGGGGAAGGGGGCAGCAATTATTTTTCTGTTTTTGTTTGCAGAGCTGCCATACAGGAGTATTAAATTCAAATGTAGAATTAAAATTATGAAATGAGTTTTGGGAATAAATTATCATGTTAGTCACATGCACTGAGAATCACAGGCTGATACCAAGTTACTCTCTGGAGACTGGATAGTATAATTCTTAAGAACAAATATTCTAGAATATAACTGTTTGGATCTGTCTCCCATAACTACCACTCACTCCAATATAATTTGAGATAAATTACTTAATTTCCATCTTTTCAAATGTTAAAATGTTAATTTTAATGTTTTTCTTTCATCATATATAAGTCTGGTGGGATGGCCAAGAGAGACCCATCCCTGTGACATCTTGACCTCTGGTCACTATGGCCTTCTTAGGTTGTTCAGCCTACAATTTTCAAAATTGGCCAGAGAAAAACCAAGATAGTCCAGATGGATTACTTGAGTGCCACATGCACTAACAAGAATTACATAATTTTTTCTTGCTCAGATTATATAATAACAGAGAATATGATAATATAAGAATATTATATCCTTGTAAGAGTATAAGAAAACACATCTAATTAGTGTTCATCATGTCCTGCCCATAGTTTTTCAGGAAATTTTCACTGATTTGATGAATGAATGCATAAGTATATGGGGGTTAGAAACTTTAGAGTATGATCTCTAAATCATAGTATGTACATTCCAGGTTTTATACAAAGTAATTCAATGAAATGTGGGAAATCAACATAATTTATAATCTTAATTATTATGCTTTATAAATGTATATATATAATCCTTACTGATAAGCAGAATATGAATAAATGTAAAACTAAATAGATAAATTTGGAGTTTAGTATATTTTTGTAGGTAAGGATCCATGACCAGAAGTTTGGAAAGACTGAGTCAGAGCATCTCAGAAGTAAAACTTGTCAGGTAAGTCCACACATACTTGATAATTCTCCCACTATATATCCTGTAACTAGAAAGAAAAATATACACTAGACTCTACACACTACTAAAGCTTTTTTAAGTAAGACATATTTTTCAAGAGATAGAAAGGGTAAAGCAATTTAGTTATTTTGCCAAAGTATGTATCACAATAAATAGCCAATTGCTATATTTTTCTTGATTTTATAATTTTCATCACTACCCAAGATAAAATTGAGTCTTATTAGTATCAGTCAGTAAATTTGGCATCCAAAGAGTTTAATATCTTACCCTTTCTGAATTTCATTTAGGATCATTGACCTAAACTGGAAATAAATCCTGTGATTTTAAATCAAGAGCAAAATACAGCTGAATACAATCTTGAGGCTCCAACAAAAGCTAGACATTACCTTTTTTATCTTGAGCCATATTTCTAGGAGAAGTTAAAACATCTATTCAAAATGAGAAAATTGAGTTAAGAAGGAGATGGAGACAAGCACTGATATAATCCAATTCTTAGGCCAATGTTCTATTAAATTAATGTATATAAGAATCATCAGAGAGATGTAGATTTTTTTTAATTTAGTATTATGAGTACTGTAGTATCTTATATATTTGAATGAGATTATAGATGAAACCATGAGAAATTTTTTAAATGTTAATTTCAAAGTCAACACCTATAAAATATAAACACATGTGAATGTATACACATACAAACAACAGTACATACATATAAAATACACACAAAAGAGACAGAGAGTGATGGAAAGAAGAAAGAGAAAATTAAGATCAAAATGTTTACACAATTTTATCTGAAATCAAAGTTTCCTTAATTAAGTTTGAAATATATTTGCTCATTTTCATATTATTAATTGCCTTTCAATCAGAATTTATACCATTAAATGCAAACATAAAATGCTATTGATTTAAATTTAGTATGATTGAAGTAGTCATTATATTGACAAAATAGAAAGAATATTTCACATGCGGGACAATTGTTTTACTTCGACTTTTGCAATTGGTAATGTTTCTGCAAAGTTTCAAGAGATTATCACTGGAAAAATACTGATCAAAGAAATGGTGTCAGTTTAAAGATTTTATTTACAATAGTATGAAAGTTTTATATTAGATATAAAACTGCTGCACTCTCCCAGACGTGTGGGATTGCCTCCTGCTTTCTCTGTCAGGGTGAGCACCAGCCCTGGATGCCCCCACTACTTCAAATGTAGATGAAACATCACAGTGGCACGTATGGGATCTGACTTCCTAAGTGGCCAGTCAGAGCCAGATAAAGAACTCAGCAATGTGAGTGATCTGCCAGGGGTGGGGCTGGAGGGGTGTCCACCTTAATCACCCAAAATTAGGAGATGGGAGAGAGCTGGTCAGTTAAAATTCTTCTCTTTCCCTTCCTTGGTAGAATTCTCTGAGATGCAGTTCCAGCTTTCAGCCTTAGTAGGGATGCCCTACAAAGCCAAACTCACAGAACCCCTGAGAGTTCTACTGGTTTCCCCAGGGCTCTCTGAAGCAGTAGCCAGCACAGTAACAAATCTCCCCAAACTGATTCACATCATTCTTTGCCGCAGGGATTTTTTCCCCCACAGCCTCACCACTGTGAACATGAACTTACCAAATAAAGTGAAATAACACCTATAATTCTTTCCGCATCACGACTTATAAGATAATATGGCTTACAATACTATATTAGTTTCAAGTGTACAATCTAGTGATCCAGTATTTCTCTACGTTATGAAAAGATCACTCTCAGAAATCTAATCACCCTACAAATGACAATGTTATTAACTATATTTCCTAAACTGTATTTGATCTCTCCTTATTTATAACTGGAAGTTTGTGCCTCTTCATCCCCTTCACCTGTTTTGCCCATTCCCTATCCCCTTTCCTCTAGCAACCATCATTTGTTTCCTGTATCTATAACTCTGTTTGTTTGACTTTTTTTTTTTTTTTAAAGATTCCACATATAGGTGAAATCAAGTGGTATTTGTCTTTCTCTGACTTATTTTGCTGAGCATAATCCTTTATCCAGTTGTCACAATCTTCATTCTTTTTTATGGTTGAATGGCGTGTTATACCATACGCCATTATATATATATATATACACATATGTGTGTGTATGTGTGTGTACCCTCTTCTTTATCCCTTCCTCTATCAACAGACAAGTTTTTTCCATATCTTGACTATTGTTAATAATGTTGCAGTAAACAATGGAATGTATATATCTTTATGAATTACTGTTTTTGCTTTCTTGGAATAAATACCCAGGAGTGGAATCACTGGATCATATAATAGTTTTATTTTTTATCTTTGAGGAGCCTTCATACTGCTTTCCATAGTGATTGTATCAATTTATATTCCTACAAACAGTGCACAAGGATTCGCTTTTTTCCATACACTTACCAACACTTATTTGTTGTCTTTATGCTAACAGCCTTTCTGACAGGTGTGAGGTGATATCTCATTGTGGTTTTGATTTGTACTATCCTGATTGTGATACTGATTTTTAATTGGATTACTTCCTTTTTTCTTTGATATTGTATTGTACGACTTCTTTATATATTTTGGATATTGAGTCCTTATTAGACATATCATTTGCAAATCTCTTTGTCCATTCAATAGTTTGCCTTTTCTTTTTGTTGATGGTTTCTTTTGATGTGTAAAACTTTTTAGTTTGATGTGGTCTCATTTGTTTATTTTTGCTTCTGTGCCCTTGTCTAAGGAGATAGATCAAAAAAAAAAATAAGCAGAATATGAATAAATGTAAAACTAAATAGATAAATTTGGAGTTTAGTATATTTTTGTAGGTAAGGATCCATGACCAGAAGTTTGGAAAGACTGAGTCAGAGCATCTCAGAAGTAAAACTTGTCAGGTAAGTCCACACATACTTGATAATTCTCCCACTATATATCCTGTAACTAGAAAGAAAAATATACACTAGACTCTACACACTACTAAAGCTTTTTTAAGTAAGACATATTTTTCAAGAGATAGAAAGGGTAAAGCAATTTAGTTATTTTGCCAAAGTATGTATCACAATAAATAGCCAATTGCTATATTTTTCTTGATTTTATAATTTTCATCACTACCCAAGATAAAATTGATTCTTATTAGTATCAGTCAGTAAATTTGGCATCCAAAGAGTTTAATATCTTACCCTTTCTGAATTTCATTTAGGATCATTGACCTAAACTGGAAATAAATCCTGTGATTTTAAATCAAGAGCAAAATACAGCTGAATACAATCTTGAGGCTCCAACAAAAGCTAGACATTACCTTTTTTATCTTGAGCCATATTTCTAGGAGAAGTTAAAACATCTATTCAAAATGAGAAAATTGAGTTAAGAAGGAGATGGAGACAAGCACTGATATAATCCAATTCTTAGGCCAATGTTCTATTAAATTAATGTATATAAGAATCATCAGAGAGATGTAGATTTTTTTTAATTTAGTATTATGAGTACTGTAGTATCTTATATATTTGAATGAGATTATAGATGAAACCATGAGAAATTTTTTAAATGTTAATTTCAAAGTCAACACCTATAAAATATAAACACATGTGAATGTATACACATACAAACAACAGTACATACATATAAAATACACACAAAAGAGACAGAGAGTGATGGAAAGAAGAAAGAGAAAATTAAGATCAAAATGTTTACACAATTTTATCTGAAATCAAAGTTTCCTTAATTAAGTTTGAAATATATTTGCTCATTTTCATATTATTAATTGCCTTTCAATCAGAATTTATACCATTAAATGCAAACATAAAATGCTATTGATTTAAATTTAGTATGATTGAAGTAGTCATTATATTGACAAAATAGAAAGAATATTTCACATGCGGGACAATTGTTTTACTTCGACTTTTGCAATTGGTAATGTTTCTGCAAAGTTTCAAGAGATTATCATTGGAAAAATACTGATCAAAGAAATGGTGTCAGTTTAAAGATTTTATTTACAATAGTATGAAAGTTTTATATTAGATATAAAACTGCTGCACTCTCCCAGACGTGTGGGATTGCCTCCTGCTTTCTCTGTCAGGGTGAGCACCAGCCCTGGATGCCCCCACTACTTCAAATGTAGATGAAACATCACAGTGGCACGTATGGGATCTGACTTCCTAAGTGGCCAGTCAGAGCCAGATAAAGAACTCAGCAATGTGAGTGATCTGCCAGGGGTGGGGCTGGAGGGGTGTCCACCTTAATCACCCAAAATTAGGAGATGGGAGAGAGCTGGTCAGTTAAAATTCTTCTCTTTCCCTTCCTTGGTAGAATTCTCTGAGATGCAGTTCCAGCTTTCAGCCTTAGTAGGGATGCCCTACAAAGCCAAACTCACAGAACCCCTGAGAGTTCTACTGGTTTCCCCAGGGCTCTCTGAAGCAGTAGCCAGCACAGTAACAAATCTCCCCAAATTGATTCACATCATTCTTTGCCGCAGGGATTTTTTTCCCCACAGCCTCACCACTGTGAACATGAACTTACCAAATAAAGTGAAATAACACCTATAATTCTTTCTGCATCACGACTTATATGATAATATGGCTTACAATACTATATTAGTTTCAAGTGTACAATCTAGTGATCCAGTATTTCTCTACGTTATGAAAAGATCACTCTCAGAAATCTAATCACCCTACAAATGACAATGTTATTAACTATATTTCCTAAACTGTATTTGATCTCTCCTTATTTATAACTGGAAGTTTGTGCCTCTTCATCCCCTTCACCTGTTTTGCCCATTCCCTATCCCCTTTCCTCTAGCAACCATCATTTGTTTCCTGTATCTATAACTCTGTTTGTTTGACTTTTTTTTTTTTTTTAAGATTCCACATATAGGTGAAATCAAGTGGTATTTGTCTTTCTCTGACTTATTTTGCTGAGCATAATCCTTTATCCAGTTGTCACAATCTTCATTCTTTTTTATGGTTGAATGGCGTGTTATACCATACGCCATTATATATATATATATACACATATGTGTGTGTATGTGTGTGTACCCTCTTCTTTATCCCTTCCTCTATCAACAGACAAGTTTTTTCCATATCTTGACTATTGTTAATAATGTTGCAGTAAACAATGGAATGTATATATCTTTATGAATTACTGTTTTTGCTTTCTTGGAATAAATACCCAGGAGTGGAATCACTGGATCATATAATAGTTTTATTTTTTATCTTTGAGGAGCCTTCATACTGCTTTCCATAGTGATTGTATCAATTTATATTCCTACAAACAGTGCACAAGGATTCGCTTTTTTCCATACACTTACCAACACTTATTTGTTGTCTTTATGCTAACAGCCTTTCTGACAGGTGTGAGGTGATATCTCATTGTGGTTTTGATTTGTACTATCCTGATTGTGATACTGATTTTTAATTGGATTACTTCCTTTTTTCCTTGATATTGTATTGTACGACTTCTTTATATATTTTGGATATTGAGTCCTTATTAGACATATCATTTGCAAATCTCTTTGTCCATTCAATAGTTTGCCTTTTCTTTTTGTTGATGGTTTCTTTTGATGTGTAAAACTTTTTAGTTTGATGTGGTCTCATTTGTTTATTTTTGCTTCTGTGCCCTTGTCTAAGGAGATAGATCAAAAAAAAAAGTATTGCTAAGATTGATGTCAAAGAGTTTATATTGCTTATGTTTTCTTCTGCAAGTTTTATGGTTTCATGTCATATATTTAGGTCTTGGCTCAGAGGTTAAAGCGTCTCCCCTCAATGCAGGAGACCTGAGATCGATCCCTGGGTCAGGAAGATCCCCTGGAGAAGGAAATGGCAACCCACTCCAGTATTCTCGCCTGGAGAATCCCATGGATGGAGGAGCCTGGTGAGCTACAGTCCATGGGGTCGCAAAGAGTTGGACACGACTGAGTGACTTCACTTCACTTCACTTTAATCTATTTTAGTTTATTTTTATATATGATATTTTCTTATGAGAACTAAAGGAGAGTTTCAAATATATTTTTTAAAATATATATTTTATTTGAAAGATAATTTCTAAACATAGAAAATAGTTTCTCTTGCATATCACAGTGTTTTAGTAGATGGATACTTCATCATTATTCTTCAAGCAATTTGAATAAATGTCACTGTGCTTTGCTTGAGTGATTTTTATCTGGTGCACCTTTCCAGTTTGTTATAGTTCCGTGGCAAGAGAATGTGTTCTATTTTTAGCATGTGTGAAACTTATTTTGTATTCCACAAAAATATGTATTTTTATTTCTTTAACATGAGTCCTATGAATCTATTGTTATACATTTTTTTAGGAATATTATTTTTGCTATTGTTATTGAAGAGACATTTTCTAATTTATATTCCTGTTACATAGAGGGCTTTGTTGTCTTTTTATTTTTGTTTTGTTTTGCCCAAGTGGGTGTCCACCTATTACAATGAGTTAATTCTTTTTAATTCAGAGTTTGATGTAGAAGTTATTAAACATTACATATAAAACAATTTAATAAGTATAAAAGAGAAACATCTTTAACTATTTATGCTTTTATTTACCTAAATTAGGTAGAAATAGGTGAAATTTTTACTTTATTAACATTAGCAACATTAATATGAATACATTTAAAGTTCTAGGAAAATTAAATATATTTATTTAAAAATATATCTCATTTTAATGTTTAGTATTACTTTAACCATCATATCAGAGATTAACAGTCTTATAACAACAAACAAAATACAGCACTCTTTTACACAGTAGGTGGTAGATAAATCTTTGTTTAATTAAGAAATGACCTAATATTTTAGAATTATTGAATCCACTTTTTCTACAATCTAATACTCAATAATATACATTTTCTGCTTATTATGGGCTTCCCTGGTAGTTCAGCTGGTAAAGCTGCCTGCAATGCAGGAGATCCCAGTTTGATTCCTGGGTTGGAAAGATCCTCTGGAGAAGGGAATATCCCCTGGGTTGGGAAGAACCCCTGGAAAAGAGAAAGGCTACCCACTTCAGTATTCCGGCGTAGAGAATTCCATGGACTGCATAGTCCATGGGGTCACAACAAATCGGACATGACTGAGCAACTTTCACTTTTCACTTTCTGCTTATTATATACTATTTTCAGATACTATTCATTTATATTAAATAAGGATGAAATTTCTAGATACTATAGATTTAATATTAAACTAATTATCACAGTTCATTTATCATGTATTAACAGTTACAATTTTATTTTCTATATTGAAAATGCCAATATTTTATTTTGAAATAAAATATAAATATATATTCTGAAGAAATACTTGCTCCCATTTTTCTGAAAACCAATTTAGTTTCTAGTTCTTTATATCAGTTTCTTAATTTTATTTAGAGCATTTCTGAAAGCTCACTGTAAAGCAAAATATTTCATAGTTTTTATACCTTTTCAAATGTTTTCACAGTAGTTTGATTACATAGGTAAACTTCAAGAATTTTTCTGTCTTATTTACACCTCAGGTAAATGTAATTTATTCCCTTTTGTCGCACCAATCATTGTTTCAGATTCTCATTATTCTATATATATTTCTATATAAATCACAGTCTCTGCATTCAGAAATATGGGATTTTCAGCACTGTGGAAGAGGTTCCTATATTATCTATTAGAGCAGTGATAAATGACACTGCCTTTAAACAGAGTGGATACCAAGCAAATAAATGACTTGGATAAAGTTTGTCCTTCTCTTCATTCTCAAATATTCCTAAATATCAGCCACATCTCTGACACTCTATTCTTGCCTGTTATTAGTTCAAGGTTAGGGCCAGAATTAAACTCAGGCTAGTAAATATGTTTGCAAAAATGCTCAGTCACTTCAGCTGTGTCTGATTCTTTGCGACGCTATGGACTGTAGCTGCCAGGCTCCTCTGTCTATGAGGATTCTTCAGGCAAGAATACTGGTGTTGATTACCATGCCCTTCTTCAGAGGATCTTCTTAGACCAGGGATCAAACCTGGTTATTCTGCATTGCAAGCAGATTCTTTACAGCTGAATCACTGAGGAAGTCCAACTAGTAAACACGGAAATAGGCATAATCGAAATAAAGGTGCTAAAAATAAATAAATAAATAAAGGTGCTTGGCAATGCTACAATGGTAAATAAACGGTAAATTGCCAAATTCAGACCAAAACTGAAGAAAGTGGAGAACACCACTAGACCATTCAGGTATGACCTAAATCAAATCCTGTATGACTATACAGTGGAAGTGAGAAATAGATTTAAGGGACTAGATCTGATAGACAGAGTGCCTGATGAAACCAATACTTTGGCCACCTGATGCAAAGAGCTGACTCATTGGAAAAGACCTTGATGCTGGGAAAGACTGAGGGCAGGAGTAGAAGGGGATGACAGAGGATGAGATGGTTGGATGTTGTCACTGACTCGATGGACATGGGTTTGGATGGACCCTGGGAGTTGGTGATAGACAAGGAGGCCTGGCGTGCTGTAGTTCATGGGGTTGCAAAGAGTCGGACATGGCTGAGCGACTGAACTGACTGACTGACAAAGGTTAGCCTGTCATTATAAAATTATTTAGGATCATTAATGCTGCTTTCAATGTGGCACTCAGTATGTAGTATTCAGATTACCAAGATTTATTATATAAACCTGAATATACATGAGAAAAATATGTCTAAAATACGTTAGCTTTCTTTTATCTGCCTCATTTCAAAAGGATTTTAAATAAGTGCATAAATTGCTTTGTCTTTAATTAGGATAAGGAGAAATGAGATGAAAAATTATAACAGGTAAAGCAGCAGTTGCTACAGAAAAAACATCTTTCAGTAGAAATCCTTGCATGCAGACTCAGTCCCTCAGCTGTGTCTGACTCTGTGCAACTCCAGCAGGCTCCTCTGTCCATGGGATTTTTCAGGCAAGAATGCTAGAGTGGGTTACATTCCTCCTTCAGGGGATCTTCCTCACTTCTGGATAAAACCCAGATCTCTGGCACCTCCCACATTGGCAGGTGGATTCTTCATCACTATGCCAGAGTCCTCTAATATGTATATTATACATGATATATACTCACATACCTATATGGTATGTACTATATACTAACATGCTATATTATGTGCTATATGTATGTATGTGCCTGTACGTGTACATACTAAGGAAAGAGTTTTATAACTTCACTACAAACCTTAGTAACTGTCAACTCATGAATCTGTGACATCATCAGTGCTATCTGATATTTCATGATATATGTGATGTGGAGTGTTCTATTTTGAATGGATTCTACCTTCACCTTCTCTCTCTTGTAGCTATGGAGGAAAACAGTATTTCTGTACTTTTCTTAAGAGTCAAATATACTACATATGAGAAATACTGAGTTTTAAAACATGTAACACTTTGTAATGTGATTAGACATTTGGTTATGATGACATAGCTTTCACAACAGATCATTACAATTCAATTGTGCTGTGCACTCAGTGTAGATAATCATTCACTGTCATGTCTATTCCAGATTATAACATTTCAAGTCTACTGGGTTGATCTCCTCTCTCTCTTTCCATCTCTCTCTTTCAGCAGCTGAACTGCAGTTTTTGAAGTGAAGTCAGATATCACTGACTTTTTCTCTCTGTAATCCTTAGGATTTATTGCTAAGTCAAATCAATTATGCTAAATTCCTTATTTACTTGTGACTATTTTTTGGAATTTATTATTTTAATTTTCTTTTCATTCTTTAGTTCAAAAATATTTTGGTAATGAAGAGAGAGACCGTTTATGCAGTCACTAATTAGATTACAAAAAAAAGTAAAACTTTCACTGAGCTGGTATTTTGAGGTCAGAGCAGGCCTATCATGGCCAGTAACAGGGAAATCAGCTAGCCCTTTAAGCTTAATTCTTCAGCTGTGAAATGAAGAAAACATGCCTATCTCATGGAACAGTCCTCCACTGTAAAATTTACTAGTATCTTTTAGACAATCAATTTATGTTACTTTTATTTCCTTCAAAGGGAAATGTCTATTTCCTATTAAAATAGACATTTAATTTTAGACATGTTAAAAATTATTGACTTTCAAACACATATAAAATGCCTTCATACACTTCAAATTACAAGGAATAAAAAGTTTTCANAAATTTACTAGTATCTTTTAGACAATCAATTTATGTTACTTTTATTTCCTTCAAAGGGAAATGTCTATTTCCTATTAAAATAGACATTTAATTTTAGACATGTTAAAAATTATTGACTTTCAAACACATATAAAATGCCTTCATACACTTCAAATTACAAGGAATAAAAAGTTTTCACATTATAAGCACTTTAGCTCCTATTTCTTTAACATTATAAAGGAAAATAGTATTTGTGTGTTGTTTTTTTTTGACATATAACTAGAGTATTCACAATAATTAATTTGAATTCGAAAATAGAAATAACACAAATTCCATAAAGCAAATATCCTTTACGGCTTCCTTGGTGGTTTAGACAGTAAAAAATTTGCCTGCAATGCAGTAGACCCAGGTTCAGTCTCTGGGTCAAGAAGATCCCCTGGAGAAGGAAATCGAAACCCACTCCAGTATGTTTGCCTAGAAATTCTCAAGAACAGAGGAACCTGATGGGCTACACCCCATGGGGTTGCAAAGAGTCAGACATGACTGAGTGACTAAAATGCACACAATGGTAGATTATTATGAAATGACACAATACAGAAAACTATATTCTATCCCTATTTAACTACTTAAGAAATACGTTCAATTTTCCTAAATCAGCTTACTTGGAAATGTCTAAGGGTCACTTTAAGTCACACAAAGGAAATTCAGCACACAATTTTTGCTGCTGTCCCTGGAAAATGTGGGGCTAATTCTCTACGCAGGGCACATAAAATCCAACTCCTAGTGTCCAGGTTGGCTTTATCTGATGAAGTGAAGCAAAGAAAATAGAACATGTAAGTTATTAGCCCTTCTCGTTTGCTGGCAAATACAAGATTTTTAGTTACCTGAATGGTTTAAAAATATTTGGGATATGTATGTGTGTGTGTGTGTGTGTGTGTGTGTGTGTGTATGCATATTTCCTCCTTTTTCCACCCTCCTTTCATTGAGTACAAAACAATAAAAGCCAGAAAAAAATATTCACGGTGCAGTCTGAAGCTGGCATGAGAATAGTTATTTTGTTTGAAATTTTAGTGACATAACACCAAATCATTGTATTAAATGGTTTTGTATGACAAGACTAATAAGACTAATTTTGTAGAGCAAAAAATCATTGTGCCTTTTTGCAGCAAAAACGTGAACTGTAGAGTATTAGCAGCATTACTTATTCTCTAACAAAACACACATGACTGAGGTAAGACAATATATGTTGACTTACTTTATGTTGCTTTATCTAGGAAAAATAACAATGGCTTTACTTCTGGGCTTATTGGAATAGGACAATTATCAAATAATTCAAACTGGTGATATATTGCTCCTGTTATTCATATCCAAGAGAGTCTAGGACCAAGATGCCATTATAATGAATGCAAATTAGTGTGTGAGATTTAATTTGTATCAGAGCATGGTCTGTTTTTTGCCCTAGCAGTTTGTGACAGTCACAGACCATTCTTTAGTTCTGCTAAGACTTCTGGTTTCAATTTTTTCTTCATGCTATCTGATCCATTCTTTTACTCTTCAGTTAACTAACTTAAAGTAACTGAATTGGAAGAAAAAAATCAAATGAATAGTGACACTGAAGTGAATCATATCTTCTAACCACCACTGCTACTGACTAAGCTTGCTTCACCTATTCATTGAAAGAAGTGGATGATCTTAATACTCAATACTTATACTATTTTATTATAATATTTTGTAGAGTAGGGTGTAATTTCCACATTTACCTGTCCAAAATTCATCACCCTCTACATCAAAATTTGGTAACAAGTGTCAGTACATTTTAGTGTTGTTGTTGTTGTTGTTGTTTTTTAATCTACTGAACAAGTCAGTAGATTCATCTATTGAACAAGGTAATACCAAAATATAAATATTTGTCCTAGTCAGTTAGAAGGGTACTTAGTAACCATATTTTTAGGATAAAGATGCGATTTAAAAGAATATATTGGATTATATTCATATTTTTCTTTTAAGTCTACAACTTTAATGTCTAATGAGAAGTGAACCCCTTTCCAAGGCCACATCACAGTGAAAGAGGGCAAAGAAAAAAAAGAAGAATTGCAGAATTTGTACTTTTTGTGATTCATCATATTAGGTAACTAAATGCTAATTCTAGTACACTGCTCCTACCACTCACAACTTTTGAATATAAAGGAAGGAATATGTTGTTGGTTATAATAAGAATAAAAATAGTGAAAAAAATAATAAAGAAATAACTCCAGAAAGAATGAAGAGATAGAGGCAAAGCAAAAACAATACCCAGATGTGCATGTGACTGGTGATAGAAGCAAGATCGGATGCTGTAAAGAACAATATTGCATAGGAACCTGGAATGTCAGGTCCATGAATCAAGGCAAATTGGAAGTGGTCAAACAAGAGATGGCAAGGGTGAACGTTGACATTCTAGGAATCAGCAAACTAAAATGGACTGGAATGGGTGAATTTAACTCAGATGACCATTATATCTACTACTGTGGGCAGGAATACCTCAGAAGAAATGGAGTAGCCATCATGGTCAACAAAAGAGTCCGAAATGCAGTACTTGGATGCAATCTCAAAAACGACAGAATGATCTCTGTTCGTCTCCAAGGCAAACCATTCAATATCACAGTTATCCAAGTCTAT
>SJYX01023478.1:117610-138224 GCA_006410675.1 Oreotragus oreotragus | reverse complement strand
AGAATGGGAAAGACTAGAGATCTCTTCAAGAAAATTAGAGATACAAAGAGAACATTTCATGCAAAGATGGGCTTGATAAAGGACAGAAATGGTATGGACCTCACAGAAGCAGAAGATATTAAGAAAAGGTGGCAAGAATACACAGAAGAACTGTTCAAAAGGAGCTTCACAACCAAGACAATCATGATGGTGTGATCACTCACCTAGAGCCAGACATCCTGCAATGTGAAGTCAAGTGGGCCCTAGGATGAATCACTAAGAACAAAGCTAGTGGAGGGGATGGAATTTCAGTTGAGCTATTTCAAATCCTGAAAGATGATGCTGTGAAAGTGCTGCACTCAATATGCCATCAAATTTGGAAAACTCAGTAGTGACCACAGGACTGGAAAAGGTCAGTTTTCATTCCAATCCCGAAGACAATGCCAAAGAATGCTTAAACTACCGCACAATTGCACTCATCTCACACGCTAATAAAGTGATGTTTAAAATTCTCCAAGCCAGGCTTCAGCAATACATGAACCACGAACTTCCATGTGTTCAAGCTGGTTTTAGAAAAGGCAGAGGAACCAGCAATCAAATATCTAACATTAGCTGGAGCATGGAAAAAGCAATAGAGTTCCAGAAAAAACATCTATTTCTGCTTTATTGACTATCCCAAAGTCTTTGACTATGTGGATCACAATAAACTATGGAAAATTCTGAAAGAGATGGGTGTGTCAGACCATCTGACCTGCCTCTTGAGAAACCTATATGCAGGTCAGGAAGCAACAGTTAGAACTGGACATGGAACAACAGAATGTTCCAAATAGGAAAAGGAGTACGTCAAGGCTGTAATTAGCATATCAGTACCTAATTTTGGAACACATCGATAATTCATATTTATTCCTAGAAATATGTCTTCCATTTTGGAAGAAAGTTTAGAAAGAAATATATATAAAAGTTACATATTTGAGCATAACAAAAATTATTTTCCTTAATTATTTCACAACTATATTTTCCTTGTTGAGCAATGGTTAGGCTTGATTAGGTTAGGCAGAGTGCCAAGCACTGAGTAGACACTGTCAGATGGATGATGATTATAGTTTGGTGTGTCATGAATCAAATGATTCATAACTTTAAATTAAGATCCAGTAGATCAGTAAGAGATATGTAACACAAGATAGAATAGGAGGCAGACAGGAAATCATTACTCTTCAGGGTCAACTCAAATTGATCTGTTCTGTTTATGTAAAATATCAATGTATCTAACTGCAAGGAGATGCTACTTAGCCTGGCATTTTACAACCTAAGCAATACTGACATTTTGGACCTGAAAATTCTTTGTTGTGGGGCTTTATAGGATGTTTAGCAGCATCTCTAATCTCTACCCACTAGAAGCCACTTGCAGTCATGGCTTCTAAAAATATCTACAGGAATTACCAAAATCTGCTGCTAGGCACTCTTTACAATAGCTAGGACAGGGAAACAACTTAGATACCTATCCACAGATGAAAGGATAAAGTAATGGTATGTATATAAAATGGAATATTATTCAGCCATAAAAAGAACACATTTGAGTCAGTTCTAGTGATACGGATGAGCCTAGGTCCTACTATTCAGAGTGTAGTTAGTTAGAAAAACAAATACCATATATTAACAAATTTAAATGGATTCTGGAAAGATAGTACAGATAGACCTTTTTGCAGGGCAGCAGTGGCAATGTAGACACAGAGAACAGACTGATAGACACAATGTGGGAAGGAGAGGGTGGGATGAATCAAGATAGTGGCATGGAAGCATTTGTATTACTATATGTAAAAGAGATAGCCAGTGTGAATTTGTTGTACAACACAGGGAGCTCAAATCTGATGCCCAGTGACAATCTAGAATGGTGGGATGGGATGGGAGGTGGGAAGGCAATTCAAGAGGGAGAGGACATCTATACTCTCTCACCTAAGGGAGAGTATACCTATGGCTGATTCTGTTAATATGTGGCAGAAACCAACACAGTGTTGTAAAGCAATTATCCTCCAGGTAAAAATAAATTAAAACAAAACGAAACAAAAAAAATGCTGCTGAAATCCAACCTTCTCAGGATCATGTCCACATTTCTTGCAACTACTTTCTAGATAATTCTACATGCATGCCCTAACTTTCACTCTAAAGAAAAAAAATTCTAAGTTAAAATCATTAACCTCTCCCTGGTGTAAAAGTCAGAAATTAATTTGACAACTACTGTGGCAATTAGAATTATTTGAGAAGGGATTTTTAAAGCCTAGAACAATTCATGATTTACCCAAGTTTAGGTGGAGGTTTGATATAGAATCAGCACTAAAATGAATGATTCCTGAATTCTCATTTTGTGCTCTTTCCACACGAACTCTGACTTTATGTATGCCTATTTCTCATGATGTTGCTGTTTTTTGTTTAGTAGTAGTAGTACCAGTGGGCTTCCTTAGTAGTTCAGTCAGTAAAGCATTCTCCTGAAACACAGGGGACCCAGGTTCGATCCCTGGGTCAGGAAGATCCTCTGGAAAAGGAAATGACAATCCATTCCAGTATTCTTGCCTAGAGAATTTCCTGGTGGACTACAGTCCATGGGGTCGCAAAGAGTTGTACACAACTGAGGGATTAGCACACACACACACACACATGCACATGCACAGTAGTAATGCGAGTTGTTCAGTCTTGTCCAACTCTTTGTGATCCCATGAACTGTAGCCCACCAGGCTCCTCTGTCCCTGGAATTCTCCAGGCAAGAATTCTGTAGTAGGTTGCTATTCCTTTCTCCTGGGGATCTTTCCAACCCAGGGATCGAATTCGGGTCTCTTGCTTTGCAGGTAAACTCTACCATAATAGCCACCAGGTTCATTATTTAATCTCTAAAAATCAAAGTGCCTCACTGAATTTATGTTTACTCTCTCGGTATTTTTAAAACTTATTAAAAAAGAAATCCTTGTTCATCTCTCTCAGCTCTCATCAGGTTAGTCATAGAACCTTATAAACGATTCTACACAACTTTCAAGAGCATTCGTCATTCTAACTGCCTTCTATTTTCATTCCTATTAATGTCTGCATCCCCAAACTCTAAGTTTAGGTTTACTAGTTACTTCATGTTTGTACATCTGTACTAGGCTCCAGATTGTTTGGTCTGCACCTCTCTGTCCTGTGAATTATAGCACACAGCACCACTAAATTGACCTTGAAACACCACTATAATTGTATCATTCCTATATTCTTAACTGTTAAGGGATTCCTCCACTTCTAGTAACACATTTTAAGTTATACAGTACTTTTATGTAATTTTTTTGTTTTGTTTTAAGGACTTCCATAATCTGTTTGTAGCAAATCACCACATATTATCAAGACTTTTACTCTTACAGCATTGCTCTACTCACCCTGGAAAAAACCTAAGCACTCCATCTGGAAGATTTTCTCATGTTGTTTCCTGTGCCAGAATACTTATCTCTTCCACCTGTCCAAACCCAAAGACTCTTCATAGGAAAACTAGCCTATTCCAGCCCACAGTGATGTCTCTCTTCTGATGTATCAAAATATCTATGTAATTGTACTTGTTATTTTCATTAATAATGTATTATCATACAATATCTCTTGGCTTTATGTTCCTAGGCCAGCTTCTGAGACAAGGATTTGTGTGCAAATGGAAGAAGTCAAGCAAAGGCATTTTTGAGATGGAAACCCAGCTTCACTTAAAGTTCCTGGAGAAGTCTAGTGTGTAAAACCTACAGCAGAGTTTATCCCATCTCTAGGTGAGTGAGATGGATGTCCATGATACTATAGTAGCCCTTCAGTGTTTAGTGACCGGTGGCCACTCTGGGTCCTGAGGTGGGGTTGGGTGCAGGCTTCTCTAAATCATGTGGTTCAATAGCACAGTGGTCATCTACCAAGATGGTTGGCCAGACAGCAGAAATAGAATCTCAAAGGTGAAGGACAGATACACAGACTTTAAAAGATGTCAACTTTGAACACAACAACCAAGGGCTCTGTTACATAGTTTATTTTAATAACTGCAAAGCTTATCAATAGATGATAAGGTTTTGAAATAGCAAGGTTGTTTCACATTCTGTATCTTTTGGTACTTTCTCAGTAGCAAGCATTGAACATAGTTATGGCTTAGTCCATATTTAATTCACATTTCAAATTAATTAGCACTTTTATTTTATATACCATATTTAGGTTATAGGTTAGATATAGGTTTTTAAAATTATTATTGTGTTGTGAAAAATGACAAAACACTATAATTTGCCCATTTGGGTTTCATTTTCCCACTTGTATAGCAGAAGCCTGTGACTTCTACAGACACATAATTGTAAAGATTTTCAACTTACTATATAAAGCATCTGGCTGTCTTCAGCAGCTTCTTTTCTTAGATCACTTAAGCTCTCCCCTTTATGTGTGTTCCTTAATACTGATATTCTGTCTGTGCCAGCCAGTGTGTCTGCCACAAGCCACTGGCAAATGAAAATGTCAATTCTTTTTCAGGATATTTTAATTATAGCTCCTTCAAGTTCTTCACATGGTGTAAACTAAACTTATGCATATTGTTTTAATTTTTTGTGTGCAACACTATAGACTTTTATAGCAAAATTTTTTTTTTTNAGATCAGTAAGAGATATGTAACACAAGATAGAATAGGAGGCAGACAGGAAATCATTACTCTTCAGGGTCAACTCAAATTGATCTGTTCTGTTTATGTAAAATATCAATGTATCTAACTGCAAGGAGATGCTACTTAGCCTGGCATTTTACAACCTAAGCAATACTGACATTTTGGACCTGAAAATTCTTTGTTGTGGGGCTTTATAGGATGTTTAGCAGCATCTCTAATCTCTACCCACTAGAAGCCACTTGCAGTCATGGCTTCTAAAAATATCTACAGGAATTATCAAAATCTGCTGCTAGGCACTCTTTACAATAGCTAGGACAGGGAAACAACTTAGATACCTATCCACAGATGAAAGGATAAAGAAGTAATGGTATGTATATAAAATGGAATATTATTCAGCCATAAAAAGAACACATTTGAGTCAGTTCTAGTGATACGGATGAGCCTAGGTCCTACTATTCAGAGTGTAGTTAGTTAGAAAAACAAATACCATATATTAACAAATTTAAATGGATTCTGGAAAGATAGTACAGATAGACCTTTTTGCAGGGCAGCAGTGGCAATGTAGACACAGAGAACAGACTGATGGACACAATGTGGGAAGGAGAGGGTGGGATGAATCAAGATAGTGGCATGGAAGCATTTGTATTACTATATGTAAAAGAGATAGCCAGTGTGAATTTGTTGTACAACACAGGGAGCTCAAATCTGATGCCCAGTGACAACCTAGAATGGTGGGATGGGATGGGAGGTGGGAAGGCAATTCAAGAGGGAGAGGACATCTATACTCTCTCACCTAAGGGAGAGTATACCTATGGCTGATTCTGTTAATATGTGGCAGAAACCAACACAGTGTTGTAAAGCAATTATCCTCCAGGTAAAAATAAATTAAAACAAAACGAAACAAAAAAAATGCTGCTGAAATCCAACCTTCTCAGGATCATGTCCACATTTCTTGCAACTACTTTCTAGATAATTCTACATGCATGCCCTAACTTTCACTCTAAAGAAAAAAAATTCTAAGTTAAAATCATTAACCTCTCCCTGGTGTAAAAGTCAGAAATTAATTTGACAACTACTGTGGCAATTAGAATTATTTGAGAAGGGATTTTTAAAGCCTAGAACAATTCATGATTTACCCAAGTTTAGGTGGAGGTTTGATATAGAATCAGCACTAAAATGAATGATTCCTGAATTCTCATTTTGTGCTCTTTCCACACGAACTCTGACTTTATGTATGCCTATTTCTCATGATGTTGCTGTTTTTTGTTTAGTAGTAGTAGTACCAGTGGGCTTCCTTAGTAGTTCAGTCAGTAAAGCATTCGCCTGAAACACAGGGGACCCAGGTTCGATCCCTGGGTCAGGAAGATCCTCTGGAAAAGGAAATGACAATCCATTCCAGTATTCTTGCCTAGAGAATTTCCTGGTGGACTACAGTCCATGGGGTCGCAAAGAGTTGTACACAACTGAGGGATTAGCACACACACACACACACATGCACATGCACAGTAGTAATGCGAGTTGTTCAGTCTTGTCCAACTCTTTGTGATCCCATGAACTGTAGCCCACCAGGCTCCTCTGTCCCTGGAATTCTCCAGGCAAGAATTCTGTAGTAGGTTGCTATTCCTTTCTCCTGGGGATCTTTCCAACCCAGGGATCGAATTCGGGTCTCTTGCTTTGCAGGTAAACTCTACCATAATAGCCACCAGATTCATTATTTAATCTCTAAAAATCAAAGTGCCTCACTGAATTTATGTTTACTCTCTCGGTATTTTTAAAACTTATTAAAAAAGAAATCCTTGTTCATCTCTCTCAGCTCTCATCAGGTTAGTCATAGAACCTTATAAACGATTCTACACAACTTTCAAGAGCATTCGTCATTCTAACTGCCTTCTATTTTCATTCCTATTAATGTCTGCATCCCCAAACTCTAAGTTTAGGTTTACTAGTTACTTCATGTTTGTACATCTGTACTAGGCTCCAGATTGTTTGGTCTGCACCTCTCTGTCCTGTGAATTATAGCACACAGCACCACTAAATTGACCTTGAAACACCACTATAATTGTATCATTCCTATATTCTTAAATGTTAAGGGATTCCTCCACTTCTAGTAACACATTTTAAGTTATACAGTACTTTTATGTAATTTTTTTGTTTTGTTTTGTTTAAGGACTTCCATAATCTGTTTGTAGCAAATCACCACATATTATCAAGACTTTTACTCTTACAGCATTGCTCTACTCACCCTGGAAAAAACCTAAGCACTCCATCTGGAAGATTTTCTCATGTTGTTTCCTGTGCCAGAATACTTATCTCTTCCACCTGTCCAAACCCAAAGACTCTTCATAGGAAAACTAGCCTATTCCAGCCCACAGTGATGTCTCTCTTCTGATGTATCAAAATATCTATGTAATTGTACTTGTTATTTTCATTAATAATGTATTATCATACAATATCTCTTGGCTTTATGTTCCTAGGCCAGCTTCTGAGACAAGGATTTGTGTGCAAATGGAAGAAGTCAAGCAAAGGCATTTTTGAGATGGAAACCCAGCTTCACTTAAAGTTCCTGGAGAAGTCTAGTGTGTAAAACCTACAGCAGAGTTTATCCCATCTCTAGGTGAGTGAGATGGATGTCCATGATACTATAGTAGCCCTTCAGTGTTTAGTGACCGGTGGCCACTCTGGGTCCTGAGGTGGGGTTGGGTGCAGGCTTCTCTAAATCATGTGGTTCAATAGCACAGTGGTCATCTACCAAGATGG
Organism: Oreotragus oreotragus; assembly: GCA_006410675.1. Classification (NCBI taxonomy): domain Eukaryota; kingdom Metazoa; phylum Chordata; class Mammalia; order Artiodactyla; family Bovidae; genus Oreotragus; species Oreotragus oreotragus. The sequence continues at coordinate 130,858 of SJYX01023478.1, read as the reverse complement.
TTGGCCAGACAGCAGAAATAGAATCTCAAAGGTGAAGGACAGATACACAGACTTTAAAAGATGTCAACTTTGAACACAACAACCAAGGGCTCTGTTACATAGTTTATTTTAATAACTGCAAAGCTTATCAATAGATGATAAGGTTTTGAAATAGCAAGGTTGTTTCACATTCTGTATCTTTTGGTACTTTCTCAGTAGCAAGCATTGAACATAGTTATGGCTTAGTCCATATTTAATTCACATTTCAAATTAATTAGCACTTTTATTTTATATACCATATTTAGGTTATAGGTTAGATATAGGTTTTTAAAATTATTATTGTGTTGTGAAAAATGACAAAACACTATAATTTGCCCATTTGGGTTTCATTTTCCCACTTGTATAGCAGAAGCCTGTGACTTCTACAGACACATAATTGTAAAGATTTTCAACTTACTATATAAAGCATCTGGCTGTCTTCAGCAGCTTCTTTTCTTAGATCACTTAAGCTCTCCCCTTTATGTGTGTTCCTTAATACTGATATTCTGTCTGTGCCAGCCAGTGTGTCTGCCACAAGCCACTGGCAAATGAAAATGTCAATTCTTTTTCAGGATATTTTAATTATAGCTCCTTCAAGTTCTTCACATGGTGTAAACTAAACTTATGCATATTGTTTTAATTTTTTGTGTGCAACACTATAGACTTTTATAGCAAAATTTTTTTTTTTCATTTCTCTTCTGGCTTTTACAACAGTTACTGCAGCTATATTGAAGATGCAATGAATTTGATATTTAGCCAGAAAAAAAGTGACATGTGTGTGCAAATATTTCATCTTTTATCATAAATCTATTAATTTGTGTCTAACATACATTCTCAAATAAAGAATACACCAATAAATATAAAGAAATAATCTAGAAGATTAAGTTTTCAAAAGCTGATTCTTTTTTTTCTAATGACACTGCCCAGCCTTCAGTATTATTAATCAGATGTGTTTCCTTAAGGTGCAATCATGTAAATGATGATATGTTTTCACCACAAACTTAAATAATTTACCATTCACTGAAAATCATTCCATTATTAGATGAAACTTAGAGAATGCTTTAAAAACAGGCAAAAGAGTTTATGTCATAATGTTGCAATATATAAGCAGATTATTTTGACAGACTACTAAAACTGCAAGATAATCAGCATGTTTCAGTATCATCTGTAAGCCCTTTATTATTATTTTTTTGCATTATTTCTGAGTAGAATCAATTTGTAGGTATATAGGTGTTTATACAAATACACACAGACCCTCAAGTTCTTTTGAGTGGTTGGGAGAAATGGGAAAACATTGGTTAAACAGTACAAATTTTCAACTAAAAGGTAAGTTCTGGGATCTGAAGCATGATGACTATAGTTAATAAATACAGTATTGCACACTTGAAATTGCTAAGAGAGTAGATCTTAAGTGTTGTCATCACACATGCCAGAACAACAAATAAATAAAAGTAACTCTGAAGTGATGGATATGTTAATTGACAGAAATAATCATTCCACCATGTAGAGGTACTAAAATATTGTACTGCATACCTTAAATATATAGTTATACCTCAATAAAGCTGACATTATACCACAATTACATCTCAATAGAGCTGAAAAGAAAAATAAAATGCAAGTTCATGAAAAACAGGACAAAGTGAAAATTTGTTTCACAGAAGAAAATTTAGTGAGCAACTGAAAGACAAATACAGGAGATCAACCAGGGTGAAAAGCAAGGTTTCTAAAAAGAAATTCATGTGGGGCTAGATTTGATTTAAAAAAAGAAAGATTGTGTGTTTCCAGAGATTTTCAAATTCTCTATTGCATATTGGCAAATTCTATTATGCCATGTAAGGCTATAATCAGTGGTATTCTCATCTATCCTCCACATTTCTTAATTGATTTTCTTCCCAAATTCTATTTTCAATGGTACATATTTCACCTTTGCTAGTTTCCTTTATTCTCTTTTTCCTCTTTTCAACTTTTCTTTCTATCCTAAGTAAGATCTGTTTCTTTTGTGTCCTCCCTAACCTCAACTGCCCTTAAAGTATAATATAGAAGAAGACAAAAAAAAGAAAAAAATCACTGTACTGGCAGTAAACCAACCTAGAGCTTAAAGAATTAATTCCACTATTTATTGGCTGTATTTTTCCAATTATAAAATGAAGAATACAATACCTGTCATAATTAACTCCTGATGTTTTCTGGTTGTCTAGTGAGATTACATATATGAAAACAATTTGTAAAGAGCAAAGCTTTATTAGATTCAGTCAACTCAAACATAACTCATTTAGGAAGTATTTCTGAGTCCCACATCTAGGTAGAATCTATTTTCCCCTCTGGGCTACAAAAGCTTTTAGTTTATATCTAAGTTATAGAAGTTATGCTAATGTCATAATTAACTCATGATGTTTTCTGGTTGTCTAGTGCGATTACATATATGAAAACAATTTGTAAAGAGCAAAGCTTTATTAGATTCAGTCAACTCAAACATAACTCATTTAGGAAGTATTTCTGAGTCCCACATCTAGGTAGAATCTATTTTCCCCTCTGGGCTACAAAAGCTTTTAGTTTATATCTAAGTTATAGAAGTTATGCTATAGGCTTCAAAAAGTTAGACTGGCTCACTTTGAAATCATGGGCATTATCCATTTCCCCCATGGGCTTTCAGTGTTATTCTGTACATAATCTCCACTTGATAGCAAGTTTATTGAATAGGAAAATTTGCATTATGCTTGCCTGTATTGCTCACTCTGCCCTAAAGCACAAACTGCTATAGCTGTATATCTCTCTGTTTCCTTTGTGTGTGTGTACATTTGTTTGCTTATATTGGTTTAAAAGTTGGCTTTGTTGAACTTTATTGGCATCTTGTGAATCTGGACATCAGTAATGATTCAAGAAATGCCCTCACCCTTTATGTTCCCAGTATGATTTAGATAAAACTCAGAGTTCCTGCTTTTATTTTCCCATGACAAAGCTAAACACCTGTCCTCCAAATTATGTTCTCAGCATCAATGATGAGTTGAAGGGTTTGTATCCACTGACCAATCTGCACAAAATAACTGACCAGACCAAAATTTGATTAAGCTTTTTGTTCCCTGTATTTGGACCGATGTTCAGCCTGGGTCCACAGCCAGCACACAACCCCTTGCTCTTCTTGAGAACTGACTGACCACAAGCCTTATCTGAAGTAGTAACTGATCATGCCACCCACTCTCTCACATCTGGTTCTTTCTAGTCTTCTTGCTGTTGCTGCTGCTAAGTCGCTTCAGTCATGTCCAGCTCTGTGCAACCCCATAGACGGCAGCTCATCAGGCTCCCCCATCCCTGGGATTCTCCAGGCAAGAACACTGGAGAGGGTTGCCATTTCCTTCTCCAATGCATGAAAGTGAAAAGTGAAACAGAAGTCGTTCAGTCGTGTCCGACTCAGCGATCCCATGGACTGCAGCCCACCAGGCTCCTCCACCCATGGGATTTTCCAGGCAAGAGTACTGGAATGACCCCTTGTCAAAGAAAAGAGAAACTTGCAGACTTTGTGGTTGGAAAATCACAAAGCGCAGGAGGCTGCGACCTGGCTCACTAAGCACGGCCGAGAGGAGTTACCCCATGTCTGGGGTCAGGCACAGTGGCCAAGAGTGCCAGGCTGTGACGGCGCAGGAAGGGCTAAGAGGAGCTACTCTGCGTCTGCAGTCAGGGGCAGCCAGGAGGAGACACCCCACATCCGAGGTAAAGGGCAGCAACCAAGGTCAGGGGCGGCCGGGAGGAGACACCCCGCATCCAAGGCCAGGGGCAGCGGCTGAGAGGAGCTACCCCACGTCTGAGGTCAGGGGCGGCCGGGAGAAGCCACCTCACGCCTGAGGCCAGAGGCAGTGGCCCTGAGGAGCCACGCCATGCCCGAGGACAGGGGCGGTGGCCGGGAGGAGCCACCCCATGTTGGAGGCCAGGGGTACAGGAGGAGCAACCCGAGGAGGAGTGGCTGCAGCGTGCATAGGAGGGCCTAGAGGAGCTACGCCACGTTGAAGGTCAGGAAAGGCAGCGGTAAGGAGATACTCCTCATCCAAGATAAGGAGCAGCGGCTATGCTTTGCTGGAGCAGCCGTGAAGAGATACCCCACACCCAAGGTAAGAGAAACCCAAGTAAGATTGTAGGTGTTGCAGGAGGCCATCAGAGGGCAGACACACTGAAACCATACTCACAGAAAACTAGTCAATCTAATCACACTAGGACCACAGCCTTGTCTAACTCAATGAAACCAAGCCATGCCTGTGGGGCAACCCAAGACGAGAAGGTCATGGTGGAGAGGGCTGACAGAATGTGGTCCACTAGAGAAGGGAATGGCAAACTACTTCAGTATTCTTGCCTTGAGAACCCCATGAACAGTATGAACAGGCAAAATGATAGGATACTGAAAGAGGAACTCCCCAGGTCAGTAGGTGCCCAATGTGCTACTGGAGATCAGTGGAGAAATAACTCCAGAAAGAATGAAGGGATGGAGCCAAAGCAAAAACAATACCCAGCTATGGATGTGACTGGTGATAGAAGCAAGGTCCAATGCTATAAAGAGCAATATTGCATAGGAACCTGGAATGTCAGGTCCATGAATCAAGGCAAATTGGAAGTGGTCAAACAAGAGATGGCAAGGGTGAACGTCGACATTCTAGGAATCAGCGAACTAAAATGGACTGGAATGGGTGAATTTAACTCAGATGACCATTATATCTACTACTGTGGGCAGGAATCCCTCAGAAGAAATGGAGTAGCCATCATGGTCAACAAAAGAGTCCGAAATGCAGTACTTGGATGCAATCTCAAAAACGACAGAATGATCTCTGTTCGTTTCCAAGGCAAACCATTCAATATCACAGTTATCCAAGTCTATGCCCCAACCAGTAATGCTGAAGAAGCTGAAGTTGAACGGTTTTATGAAGACCTACAAGACCTTGTAGAACTAACACCCAAAAAAGATGTCCTTTTCATTATAGGGGACTGGAATGCTAAAGTAGGAAGTCAAGAAACACCTGGAGTAACAGGCAAATTTGGCCTTGGAATGCGGAATGAAGCAGGGCAAAGACTAATAGAGTTTTGCCAAGAAAATGCACTGGTCATAGCAAACACCCTCTTCCAGCAACACAAGAGAAGACTCTACACATGGACATCACCAGATGGTCAACACCGAAATCAGATTGATTATATTCTTTGCAGCCAAAGATGGAGAAGCTCTATACAGTCAACAAAAACAAGACCAGGAGCTGACTGTGGCTCAGATCATGAACTCCTTATTTCCAAATTCAGACTTAAATTGAAGAAAGTAGGGAAAACCGCTAGACCATTCAGGTATGACCTAAATCAAATCCCTTATGATTATACAGTGGAAGTGAGAAATAGATTTAAGGGCCTAGATCTGATAGACAGAGTTCCTGATGAACTATGGAATGAGGTTCGTGACATTGTACAGGAGACAGGGATCAAGACCATCCCCATGGAAAAGAAATGCAAAAAAGCAAAATGGCTGTCTGGAGAAGCCTTACAAATAGCACTGAAAAGAAGAGAGGCGAAAAGCAAAGGAGAAAAGAAAAGATATAAGCATCTGAATGCAGAGTTCCAAAGAATAGCAAGAAGAGATAAGAAAGCCTTCTTCAGCAATCAATGCAAAGAGATAGAGGAAAACAACAGAATGGGAAAGACTAGAGATCTCTTCAAGAGAATTGGAGATACCAAGGGAACATTTCATGCAAAGATGGGCTCGATAAAGGATAGAAATGGTATGGACCTAACAGAAGCAGAAGATATTAAGAAGAGGTGGCAAGAATACACAGAAGAACTGTACAGAAAAGATCTTCACGACCCAGATAATCATGAGGATGTGATCACTAATCTAGAGCCAGACATCTTGGAATGTGAAGTCAAGTGGGCCTTAGAAAGCATCACTAAGAACAAAGCTAGTGGAGGTGATGGAATTCCCGTTGAGCTGTTTCAAATCCTGGAAGATGATGCTGTGAAAGTGCTGCACTCAATATGCCAGCAAATTTGGAAAACTCAGCAGTGGCCACAGGACTGGAAAAGGTCAGTTTTCATTCCAATCCCAAAGAAAGGCAGTCCCAAAGAATGCTCAAACTATTGCACAATTACACTCATTTCACATGCTAGTAAAGTAATGCTTAAAATTCTCCAAGCCAGGCTTCATCATACGTGAACCGTGAACTTCTAGATGTCCAAGCTCATTTTAGAAAAGGCAGAGGAACCAGAGATCAAATTGCCAACATCCACTGGATCATGGAAAAAGCAAAAGAGTTCCAGAAAAACATCTATTTCTGCTTTACTGACTATGCCAAAGCCTTTGACTTTGGCATAGTCAGTAAAGCAGAAATAGATGTTTGGATCACAATAAACTGTGGAAAGTTTACTGTGTGGATCACAATAAACTGTGGAAAATTCTGAAATAGATGGGCACACCAGACCACCTGACCTGCCTCTTGAGAAACCTGTATGCAGGTCAGGAAGTAACAGTTAGAATTGGACATGGAACAAAAGACTGGTTCGAAATAGGAAAAGGAGTACATCAAGGCTGTATATTGTCATCTTGCTTATTTAACCTATATGCAGAGTGTTTCATGAGAAATGCTGGGCTGGAGGAAGCACAAGCTGCAAACAAGATTGCTGGGAGAAATATCAATAACCTCAGATATGCGGATGACACCGTCCTTATGGCAGAAAGTGAAGAAGAACGAAAAGAGCCTCTTGATGAAAGTGAAAGAGGAGAGTGAAAAAGTTGGCTTAAAGCTCAACGTCCAGAAAACTAAGGTCATGGCGTCCAGTCCCGTCACTTCATGGCAGACAGATGGGGAAACAGTGGTAACAGTGGCTGACTTTATTTTCTGGGCTCCAAAATCACTGCAGATGGTGACTGCAGCCATGAAATTAAAAGGCTCTTACTCCTTGGAAGGAAAGTTATGACCAATCTAGATAGCAAATTAAAAAGCAGAGACATTTCTTTGTGAACAAATGTCCTTCTAGTCAAGGCTATGGTTTTTCCAGTGGTCATGTATGGATGTGATAGTTGGACTATAAAGAAAGCTGAGCACTGAAGAATTGATGCTTTTGAATTATGGTGTTGGAGAAGACTCTTGAGAGTCCTTTGGACTGCAAGGAGATGCAACCATCCTCCTTTATTCCATCCTAAAGGAGATCAGTCCTGGGTGTTCATTGGTAGAACTGATGTTGAAGCTTGAACTCCAATACTTTAGCCACCTGATGCAATGAGCTGACTCATTAGAAAAGACTCTGATATTGGGAAAGATTGAGGGCAGGAGGAGAAGGGGATGACAGAGGATGAGACGGTTGGGAGGCATCATCGACTCAATGGACATGGGTTTGGGTAGACCCTGGAGTTGGTGATGGACAGGGAGGCCTGGAGTGCTGTGGTTCATGGTGTTGCAAAGAGTCGGACATGACTGAGTGCATGAACTGAACTGAAGAGGAATGTAGCTTTCACAGACTTAAGTGATCAAATTGAATATCATCAATAATTAGACAAATGGATTTCACATGTTTTCTGTGATATTCTTGTCAAAAATAACTTTTAAAACATAAAATCCAAATATCATAAGAAAACATTTGACACACTGAAATTTAAGAAGAGACTATAAAATAGTTTGCTAGGATTTTGGAAATGTCAAGATCATGAAAAAATGAAAACAGCTAAAGAACCATTCTAGATTAAAGAATTCCAGAAAGACATGACAAATAAAATACGTGATCCAGAATTCATTCCTATTTTAAGGAGGAAAACCCTACTGAAAATACTGTTAAGACAGTTGAAAAAACTTGAATTTGAGTTGTGGAGTATTGTTATCAACATTATATTTCCTAATTTTGATAATTATACTTTAGTCAAGAAAAAACCCAGTTTTAAGAAATGGACACTAAAATATTTATAAATAGAGGGAGATAAAACTTCATGATTCTCAAATCTCTCAAAAATATATATGTATGTAATTTCATGGATTTACATATGTGCGTACAGATAAAGAGAAAATAAGTCAAATAGCCAAAATGTTGATAATTGGAAAACACTGTTTTTTGCAAATTGTCCATGAATTTAAATGATTTCAAAATTAGACTTTATAAAAACTAAAATGCAAAATAATTCCAATCACCTAGTAACTTCTTAATTTCTACGTCTTTCATCCTTTCCCTTCAACATGCAGGGAGGCTATCTTCCCAATATGCTATCTTCTTAAGATTTTTCTCTTCAGCTTTCCATTTTATTTTTGCTCCTAGTAATGGATTTCTTCTATTTCTTGTGCAGTTGTCTGAGTGCACTTTTTCCTTGTCATATTTTGTACAATACATCTGGGGTTTTGTAGAAAGGTGGTCCTATTTGCTGTCTGAATGGGAAGCATCATATTTCATGTTTCTATTTTTCTTCTTAGGCATATGTTTCCTGATTCCCTGTTTTGAGGGAGAGTTCTATAAAGCAAATTTATTTCTTACACATTTATAGTTTTTATTAATAATTTGCTTTTTGGAGGCAGTGTGATTGGCTTATGTAGATTTAAAGACTGGTTTTACCATGCATTAGCTCTGTGACAAGTATTGAGACTTTCTAATCTCCTGTCTTCTCATAAGTTAAATGAAGATAAAAATGATTATCTCATAAAACCGGTAGAATGGAGGTTCATTCAAGGTTGACAGAGAAGAAAGAGATTAGAATAGGTGAATTGCAAGTTCTTGCAGAGAAATGTGATCTATATTAGAGCTGAAGAATGGCTCTAACTTTAAGGAGATTATTTGAAACCTATTGTCTGCTTGTTAAAAATAAAACAGTGTGATAAGAAGTACTGAAAGCAGGAGGAGGCTATTTGTGTTTATCATTTGTATTACATGACAAGTAATTATGGATCCGCTTTCAATGTCAGGCAATTATGAAAGAGTAAGTGAATAGAGCTCTAATAACATAAGTAAGATGGAAAGTAAAGACAAAAATATTAGAAATATTCTGAGAAAGCAATGGAAGAGCCATTTAGCTCAGAAGTGAATGTTAACAATAGAGATAAGTGCAAGATGGTGGTAAATGTTTAAGTCTGGAGAATAAAAGACGAGATGTCAACAATAGTAACGTGAAAATTGGAAACTATGAGATAAAAAAACTATGAAGATGAAAAATATGGAAGGTGGAAACATTTAAGTATTGTTGTCATTATCTTCCTTATAATAACTGATTCAATTATATATGGTAGAAATCCAACTCTTATGCTCAGAATTTTTTAATATTCCAGGTCATGTAAACCAGGGTAGATTATTTTGTTATTAAACCAGAAAAGATCTCGGCTACTTGAAACAAAAACCTTAATCCAGCTCACCATATTTGCTCATCAAAAATCAGCCATGGGTACTTTTTATTGTATTCAATTCTGAGCCCATGGCGGACAAACTGAGGCTGATTAGTACAGCACAGAGAAAGGAAGGTTCTAGAGCTGCAGTGTCTAAAAAGGCATATACCCCACATCCAAGGGCAAAGGAGAAGCCCGAGCAAGGTGGTAGGAGGAGCGAAATCACATTTAGAACCAAAACCAATACCCATCAGAGATGCTCAGGAGGCTCAAACAAACCTTGTGCACACCAGGACCCAGAGACGCCACAGAGACTGAGACAGAACTGTATGACTGCCTCATGAGGAGGTACGGGTCACCAGTGGACTGCCACAGAGGCAGGGGCTCTGGGTGCAGCAGACTGGGTATGGCATAAGCCCACTTGGAGGAGGAGGAGGTCGTCATTAACCCCACCATAGAACTGCCTGAACTTACACAGTACTGGGGAAACAGACTCTTGGAGGCCACAAACAGAACCTTGCATGCAGCAGGACCCCAGAGAAAGGAGCAGTGACTCCACAAGAGACTGACTTAGACTTGCTCATGAGTGTTCAGGAGTCTCTGGTGGTGGTGTGGGAGAGCAGTGGCGTGTGAGAGCGGTGGCCTGCTGCAGGGTTGAGGGCACTGAGTGTAGCAGTGTTTGCAGGTGGCCTTTCGAACGAGGTCACAATTATCTTAATTACCTCCACCATAGTTTCAGTTCAGTTCAGTCACTAAGTCATGTCCGACTCTTTGAGGCCCCATGAACTATAGCCTGCCAGGCTTCCCTGTCCATCAATTCCCAGAGTTTACTCAAACTCATATCCATTGAGTAGGTGATGCCATCTAACCATCTCATCCTCTGTCATCCCCTTCTTCTCCTGCCTTCAATCTTTCCCAGCATCAGGGTCTTTTCCAGTGAGTATGTTCTTCCCATCAGGTGGCCAAAATATTGGAGTTTCAGCTTCAATATCAGTCTTTCCAATGAACACCCAGGACTGATCTCCTTTAAGATGGACTGGTTGGATCTCCTTGCTGTTAAAGGGACTCTCAAGAGTCTTCTCCAACACCACAGTTCAAAAGCATCAATTCTTCAGTGCTCAGCTTTCTTTACAGTCCAACTCTGACATCCACACATGACTACTGGGAAAACCATAGCCTTTACTAGAAGGACATTTGTTGGCAAAGAAATGTCTCTGCTTTTTTAATACGCTGTCTAGTTTGGTCATAACTTTCCTTCCACGGAGTAAGCGTCTTTTAATTTCATGGCTTCAGTCACCATCTGCAATGATTTTGGAGCCCCCTAAAATAAAGTCTGCCACTATGTCCCTCTCTATTTGCCATGAAGTAATGGAAAAAGATGACATGATCTTAGTTTTTAGAATGCTGAGCTTTAAGTCAACTATTTCACTCACCTCTTTCACTTTCATTAAGAGGCTCTTTAGTTCTTCACTTTCTGCCATAAGAGAGGTGTCATCTGCATATCTGAGGTTATTGATATTTCTCCCAGCAATCTTGACTCCAGCTTGTGTTTCTTCCAGCCCAGCGTTTCTCATGATGTGCTCTGTATATATGTTAAATAAGCAGAGTGACAATATACAGCCTTGACGTACTCCTTTTCCTATTGGAACCAGTCTGTTGTTCCATGTCCAGATCTAACTCTTGCTTCCTGACCTCTGTACAGATTTCTCAAGAGGCAGGTTAGGTGGTCTGGTATTCCCATCTCTTTCAGAATTTTCCACAGTTTATTGTGATCCACACAGTTAAAGGCTTTAGCATAGTCAACAAAGTGAAATAGATATTTATTTGGAACTCTCTTGCTTTTTTGATAATCCAGCAGATGTTGACAATTTGATCTCTGATTCCTCTCCCTTTTCAAAAATCAGCTTGAACATCTGAAAGTTCATGGTTCACATATTGCTGAAACCTGGCTTGGATAATTTTGAGCATTATTTTACTAGTGTGTGAGATGAGTGCAATTGTGTGGTAGTTTGAGCATACTTTGGCATTGCCTTTCTTAAGGATTGGAATGAAAACTGACCTTTTCTAGTCCTGTGGCCACTGCTGAGTTTTCAGATGTGCTGGCATATTGAATTTAACACTTTCACAGCATCATCTTTTAGAATTTGAAGTAGTTCAAGGGAATTCCATCACCTCCACTAGCTTTGTTCGTAGTGATGCTTTCTAAGGCCCACTTGACTTCACATTCCAGGATGTCTGGCTCTAGGTGAGTGATGATACCATCGTGATTATCTTAGCTGTGAAGCTCTTTTTTGTACAGTTCTTCAGTATATTCTTGCCACCTCTTAATATCTTCTGCTTCTGTTAGGTCCCTGCCATGTCTGTCCTTTATCGAGCCTATCTTTGCATGAAATGTTCCCTCAGTGTCTCTAATTTTCTAGAAGAGATCTCTAGCNATACCATCGTGATTATCTTAGCTGTGAAGCTCTTTTTTGTACAGTTCTTCAGTATATTCTTGCCACCTCTTAATATCTTCTGCTTCTGTTAGGTCCCTGCCATGTCTGTCCTTTATCGAGCCTATCTTTGCATGAAATGTTCCCTCAGTGTCTCTAATTTTCTAGAAGAGATCTCTAGCCTTTCCCATTGTATTGTCTTCCTCTATATCTTTGCACTGATCACTGAGGAAGGCTTTCTTATCTCTTGTATTCTTTGGAACTCTGCATTCAAATGAGTATATCATTCCTTTTCTCCTTTGCTTTTCACAGCTATTTGTAAGATCTCCTTAGACAGCCATTTTGCCTTTTTGCATTTATCTTGGGGATGGCCTTGGTACCTGTCTCCTGTACAATGTCACAAACCTCCATCCATAATTCATCGGGCACTCTGTCTATCAGATCTAGTCCCTTAAATCTATTTCATATTTTCACTGTATAACCATAAGGGATTTGATTTAGATCATACCTAATGGTCTAGTGGTCTTCCCTACTTTCTGCAATTTATGTTTGAATTTGGCAATAATGAGTTCATAATCTGAGCCACAGTCAGCTCCTAATCTTGTTTATGCTGACAGTATAGAGCTTTTCCACCTGTGGCTGCAAACATAGTCTATCCAATTTTGGTGTTGATCATCTGATGATGTCCATGTGTAGAATCTTCTCTTGTGTTGTTGGAAGAGGGTGTTTGCTATGACAAGTATGTTCTCTTGGTAAAACTCTATTAGCCTTTGCCCTGCTTTATTTTGTACCCAAGGACAAATTTGCCTGTTACTCCAGGTGTTTCTTGACTTCCTACTTTTCCATTCCAGTCCCCTATATTGATCATCTGCCTCTTGAGAAATCTGTATGCAGGTCAGGAAGCAACAGTTAGAACTGCACATGGAACAACAGACTGGTTCCAAATAGGAAAAGGAGTACGTCAAGGCTGTATATTGTCTCCCTGCTTATTTAACTTATATGCAGAGTACATCATGAAAAACGCTGGACTGGAAGAAACACAAGCTGGAATCAAGATTGCCAGGAGAAATATCAATAACCTCAGATATGCAGATGACACCACCCTTATGGCAGAAAGTGAGGAGGAGCTAAAAAGCCTCTTGATGAAAGTGAAGGAGGAGAGCGAAAAAGTTGGCTTAAAGCTCAACATTCAGAAAACGAAGATCATGGCATCCGGTCCCATCACTTCATGGGAAATAGATGGGGAAACAGTGGAAACAGTGTCAGACTTTATTTTTTTGGGCTCCAAAATCACTGCAGATGGTGACTGCAGCCATGAAATTAAAAGACGCTTACTCCTTGGAAGAAAAGTTATGACCAACCTGGATAGTATATTCAAAAGCAGAGACATTACTTTGCCGACTAAGGTCCGCCTAGTCAAGGCTATGGTTTTTCCTGTGGTCATGTATGGATGTGAAAGTTGGACTGTGAAGAAAGCTGAGCGC
>SJYX01023478.1:30473-116612 GCA_006410675.1 Oreotragus oreotragus | reverse complement strand
GAAGGAGATCAACCCTGGGATTTCTTTGGAAGGAATGATGCTAAAGCTGAAACTCCAGTACTTTGGCCACCTCATGCGAAGAGTTGACTCATTGGAAAAGACTCTGATGCTGGGAGGGATTGGGGGCAGGAGGAGAAGGGGACGACCGAGGATGAGATGGCTGGATGGCATCACGGACTCGATGGACGTGAGTCTGAGTGAACTCCGGGAGATGGTGATGGACAGGGAGGCCTGGCGTGCTGCGATTCATGGGGTCGCAAAGAGTCAGACACGACTGAGCGACTGAACTGAACTGAACTGAAATTGATCATCATAGTTTGGCCCCAGGTAAATAACAGGGAGATAACACAGTCCCACCCATCAACAGAAAATTGGATTACAGATTTACTGAGCATGGCCCTACCCACTAGAACAAGACTCAGCTTCCCCCACAGTCAGTTTCTCCCATCAGGAAGCTTCCATAAGTTTCTCATCATTTTCCATCAGAGGGCAGACAGACTGAAAACCACAATCATGGAAAACTAACCGGTCTGATCACATGGACCACAGCCTTGTCTAACTCAATGAAACTATGAGCCATGCATTGTAGGGCCACCCAAGATGGATGGGTCATGGTGGAGAATTCTGACATAATGTGGTCCACTAAGAAGGGAATGGCAAACCACTTCACTATTCTTACCTTGAGAACCCCATGAACAGTATGAAAAAGAGAAAGATAGAACACTGAAAGATGAACTCCCCAGGTTGGCAGGTGCCCAATATGTTATTGGAGATCAGTGGAGACATAACTCCAGAAAGAATGAAGAGATGGAGTCAAAGCAGAAACAACACCGAATTGTGGATGTGACTGATGACAGAAGTAAGTCCAATGCTGTAACAAATGTTATTGCATAGGAATCTGGAATGTTAGATCCATGAATCAAGGCAAAGTGGAAGTGGTCAAACAGGAGATGTCAGGAGTGGACATTGACATTTTAAAAACCAGTGAACTGAAATGGACCTCAGTTGTGTCTGACTCTTAGTGACCTCATGAATCACAGCACGCCAGGCCTCCCTGTCCATCACCTTCCAGAGTTCACAATCAAGGCAAAGTGGAAGTGGTCAAACAGGAGATGTCAGGAGTGGACATTGACATTTTAAAAACCAGTGAACTGAAATGGACCTCAGTTGTGTCTGACTCTTAGTGACCTCATGAATCACAGCACGCCAGGCCTCCCTGTCCATCACCTTCCAGAGTTCACACAAACTCATGTGCATTGAGTCAGTGATGCCATCCAGCCATCTCATCCTCTGTTGTCCCCTTCTCCTTCTGCCTCCAATCCCTCCCAGCATCAGGGTCTTTTCCAATAAGTCAAGTCTTCACATGAGGTGGCCAAAGCATTGGAGTTTCAGCTTCAGCATCAGACCTTCCAATGAACACTCAGGACTGATCTCCTTTAGGATGGATTGGCTGGATCTCTTTGCAGTCCAAGGGACTCTCAAGAGTCTTCTCCAGCATCGCAGTTCAAAAGCATCAATTCTTTGGTGCTCAGCTTTCTTCACAGTCCAACTCTCACATGCCTACATGACCACTGGAAAACCCATATCCTTGACTAGACAGACTTTTCTTGGCAAAGTAATGTCTCTGCTTTTGAATATGCTATCTAGGTTGGTCATAACTTTCCTTCCAAGGAGAAAGCATCTTTTAATTTCATGGCTGATGTCACCATCCGCACTGATTTTGGAGCCCCAAAAAATAAAGTCTGATACTGTTTCCATTGTTTTCCCATCTATTTGCCATGAAGTGACGGGACTGGATGTCATGATCTTCATTTTCTGAATGTTAAGCTTTAAGCCACTTTTTCACTCTCCTCTTTCACTTTCATCAAGAGGCTCTTTAGTTATTCTTCACTTTCTGCTATAAGGGTGGGGTAATCGGCATAGCACGATTCATGGGGCTGCAAAGAGTCAGACACGACTGAGCAACTGAACTGAACTGACTGAATCTGCATAACTGAGTTCCGGGAGCCAGCATGGGAGATCCCACCCATGACAAGGTCATGCAGGACTCGAGGGAATCCGTGGGCCATCCGACCCATGACAAGGTCATGTGGAAGAGTCCTGATGAGCAAGGCCTCAGGACTCAACGGACCCACTGGATCTGCTCGAGCATTTACCCCAAAACCAGAATCTGTCTGTCTTACTATTTTACGTCTTTCACCAGCTCTTCTGACATTAGCAGGGGGCCACCCCGACCACATTTCTCTGGAAAGAGTTAACTTAGGGCTCTAGTTGATAAATCTCTTGGGCATGAAAGGAGTGTTTCAACCCCCGTTAGCATTCTAGCTTACTTGGCAGCTTTATCCAGACTCTTGCAACATTGTTGAGCCTATGCAATGCTTGCTGCCAAGTTCTCACATCCCTTATCCATTGTGTTCCTGGGAGTGCATATAGTCAGAATGTAGAAAAAAACAAGTAATAGCCTTAGCATTAGCCACATTAGACTTTGAGTTAATAAATTCTTTCTTTGCTGTAACCTGCTGAATCTTTGTTCTATAAAAATGTAACTCTGTACTTTAAGGGTGATGCAGGCTAAAAATTTAAGAAAAAAACACTTTAAGGGAAAATCATTGTTCTGGTGTTCTGGCTGACCAACCTTTATCAAAAGGAGGTCATGGAATATCAACAGACCTCCGGAATAGAAGATGATGTACAGAGAGTAAGACTCTTACAAGAAGGAACCAGGTATTGATAAAAGTTAATACTGATGGAATGTTGAGTTGACTCTGCATTTTTCACCTTGCTGTATGTATAACTCAGGGTATAAAAGCCCTGAGGAAAATAAAGTAAATGGGCCTCGCTCGCTGAAGCTTGGTCACCCCGTGTCCTCTTTCCTTATCTCTATCTCTGTCTTTCTTCATTCGCCAATGTCGTCCATCCTGAGGATATCCCTGGACTCTGCTGAGGCTGGACCTCAGCAACTGAGGTTATTTATACTTCTTCCAGCAATCTTGATTCCAGCTTGTGCTTCATACAGCCTGGCATTTTGCATGATGTACTCGCATGATTTAACTCTATAGAAGTTAAATAAGCAGGGTGACAATATACAGCCTTGATATACTCCTTTTCCTATGTGGAACCAGTCCCGTTCTAACTGTTGTTTCCTGACCTACGTATAGGTTTCTCAAGAGGCAGATCAGGTGGTCTGGTATTCCCATCTCTTTCAGAATTTTCCACAGTTTATTGTGATCCATATAGTCAAAGGCTTCGGCATAGTCAGTAAAGCAGAAATGGATGTTTTTCTGGAACTTTCTTGCTTTTTTGATGATCAAGCAAATGTTGGCAATTTGATCTCTGGTTCCTCTGCCTTTTCTAAAACCAGCTTGAACATCTGGAATTTCATGGTTCACATATTGCTGAAGCCTGGCTTGGAGAATTTTGAGCCTGCAGTACTTTTAGATGCAAGTCAAAATGACAGAATAATCTCTGTCCATTTCCAAGGCAAACTACTCAACATGAAGGTAATACAAGTCTATGCCCTGACCAGTAATGCAGAAGTGGAAGTTGAATGGTTCTATGAAGACATACAAGACCTTCTAGAACTAATACCCCCAAAAGATGTCCTTTTCATTATAGGGGACTGGAATGTAAAAGTAGGAATTTGAGAAATACCTGGAGTAACAGGCAAATTTGCCTTGGAGTACAGAATGAAGCAGGGAAAAGGCTAATAGAGTTTTGCCAAAAGAACACACTGGTCATAGCAAACACCCTCTTCCAATGACACAAGAAATACTCCATACATGGATATAACCAAATGGTCAACACCGAAATCAGATTGATTATATTCTTTGCAGCCAAAGATGGAGAACTCTATACAGTCAGCAAAAACAAGATAAGAAGCTGACTGTGGCTCAGATCATGAACTCCTTATTTCCAAATTCAGACTTAAATGAAAGAAAGTAGGCAAAAACTCTAGACTATCAGGTATAACTTAAATCAAATTCCTTATGATTATATAGTAAAAGTAAGAAATAGATTGAAAGGATTAGAGCTGATAGAGTGATTCAATGACTACGGATGGATGTTCTTAACACTATAGGAAGTAGGGATCCTGACCATCCCCAACAAAAAGAAATGCAAAAAGGCAAATGTTTGTCTTAGGAGGCCCTACAAATAGCTGTGAAAAGCAGAAAAGCAAAAGGCAAAGGAGAAAAGGAAAATATACCCATTTGAATCCAGAGTTCCAAATAATAGAAAGGAGAGATAAGAAACCCTTCCTCAGAGATCAGTGCAAGAAATAGAGAAAAACAATAGAATGGGAAAGACCTCAGATCTCTTCAAGAAAATTAGAGATACCAAGGGAACATTTCATGCAAAGAAGAGCTCAATAAAGAACAGAAATGCTAGGGGCCTAACAGAAGCAGAAGATATTAAGAAGAGGTGGCAAAAATACACAGAAAAACTGTACAAAAAAAGATCTTCATGACCAAGATAATCACAATGGTGTGATCACTCACCTAGAGCCAGACATCCTGGAATGTGAAGTCAAGTGAGCCTTAGGAAGCATCACTAAGATCAAAGCTAGTAGAGATGATACAATTCTAGTTGAGCTATTTCAAATCCTGAAAGATGGCACTTGCATAGGAACCTGGAATGTCAGGTCCATGAATCAAGGCAAATTGGAAGTGGTCAAACAAGAGATGGCAAGGGTGAATGTCAACATTCCAGGAATCAGAGAGCTAAAATGGACTGGAATGGGTGAATTTAACTCAGATGACCATTATATCTACTACTGAGGGCAGGAATCCCTCAGAAGAAATGGAGTAGCCATCATGGTCAACAAAAGAGTCCGAAATGCAGTAATTGGATGCAGTCTCAAAAACGACAAAATGATCTCTGTTCGTTTCCAAGGCAAACCATTCAATATCACAGTTATCCAAGTCTATGCCCCAACCAGTAATGCTGAAGAAGCTGAAGTTGAACGGTTTTATGAAGACCTACAAGACCTTGTAGAACTAACACCCAAAAAAGAGGTCCTTTTCATTATAGGGGACTGGAATGCTAAAGTAGGAAGTCAAGAAACACCTGGAGTAACAGGCAAATTTGGCCTTGGAATGCGGAATGAAGCAGGGCAAAGACTAATAGAATTTTGCCAAGAAAATGCACTGGTCATAGCAAACACCCTCTTCCAGCAACACAAGAGAAGACTCTACACATGGACATCACCAGATGGTCAACACCGAAATCAGATTGATTATATTCTTTGCAGCCAAAGATGGAGAAGCTCTATACAGTCAACAAAAACAAGACCAGGAGCTGACTGTGGCTCAGATCATGAACTCCTTATTTCCAAATTCAGACTTAAATTGAAGAAAGTAGGGAAAACCGCTAGACCATTCAGGTATGACCTAAATCAAATCCCTTATGATTATACAGTGGAAGTGAGAAATAGATTTAAGGGCCTAGATCTGATAGACAGAGTTCCTGATGAACTATGGAATGAGGTTCGTGACATTGTACAGGAGACAGGGATCAAGACCATCCCCATGGAAAAGAAATGCAAAAAAGCAAAATGGCTGTCTGGAGAAGCCTTACAAATAGCACTGAAAAGAAGAGAGGCGAAAAGCAAAGGAGAAAAGAAAAGATATAAGCATCTGAATGCAGAGTTCCAAAGAATAGCAAGAAGAGATAAGAAAGCCTTCTTCAGCAATCAATGCAAAGAGATAGAGGAAAACAACAGAATGGGAAAGACTAGAGATCTCTTCAAGAGAATTGGAGATACCAAGGGAACATTTCATGCAAAGATGGGCTCGATAAAGGATAGAAATGGTATGGACCTAACAGAAGCAGAAGATATTAAGAAGAGGTGGCAAGAATACACAGAAGAACTGTACAGAAAAGATCTTCACGACCCAGATAATCATGAGGATGTGATCACTAATCTAGAGCCAGACATCTTGGAATGTGAAGTCAAGTGGGCCTTAGAAAGCATCACTAAGAACAAAGCTAGTGGAGGTGATGGAATTCCAGTTGAGCTGTTTCAAATCCTGAAAGATGATGCTGTGAAAGTGCTGCACTCAATATGCCAGCAAATTTGGAAAACTCAGCAGTGGCCACAGGACTGGAAAAGGTCAGTTTTCATTCCAATTCCAAAGAAAGGCAATGCCAAAGAATGCTCAAACTACCGCACAATTGCACTCATCTCACACGCTAGTAAAGTAATGCTCAAAATTCTCCAAGCCAGGCTTCAGCAATATGTGAACCGTGAACTCCCTGATGTTCAAGCTGGTTTTAGAAAAGGCAGAGGAACCAGAGATCAAATTGCCAACATCCGCTGGATCATGGAAAAAGCAAGAGAGTTCCAGAAAAACATCTATTTCTGCTTTATTGACTATGCCAAAGCCTTTGACTGTGTGGATCACAATAAACTGTGGAAAATTCTTCAAGAGATGGGAATACCAGACCACCTAACCTGCCTCTTGAGAAATCTGTATGCAGGTCAGGAAGCAACAGTTAGAACTGGACATGGAACAACAGACTGGTTCCAAATAGGAAAAGGAGTATGTCAAGGTTGTATATTGTCACCCTGCTTATTTAACTTATATGCAGAGTACATCATGAGAAACGCTGGACTGGAAGAAACACAAGATGGAATCAAGATTGCTGGGAGAAATATCAATAACCTCAGATATGCAGATGACACCACCCTTATGGCAGGAAGTGAAGAAGAACTAAAAAGCCTCTTGATGAAATTGAAAGAGGAGAGCGAAAAAGTTGGCTTAAAGCTCAACATTCAGAAAACGAGGATCATGGCATCCGGTCCCATTACTTCATGGGAAATAGATGGGGAAACAGTGGAAACAGTGTCAGACTTTATTTTGGGGGGCTCCAAAATCAGTGCAGATGGTGACTGCAGCCATGAAACTAAAAGACGCTTACTCCTTGGAAGAAAAGTTATGACCAACCTAGTTAGCACATTCAAAAGCAGAGCCATTTCTTTGCCGACTAAGGTCAGTCTAGTCAAGGCTATGGTTTTTCCAGTAGTCATGTATAGATGTGAGTGTTGGACTGTGAAGAAGGCTGAGCGCTGCACTGCAAGGAGATCCAACCAGTCCATTCTGAAGGAGATCAGCTCTGGGATTTCTTTGGAAGGAATGATGCTAAAGCTCAAACTCCAGTATTTTGGCCACCTCATGTGAAGATTTGACTCATTGGAAAAGACTTTGATGCTGGGAGGGATTGTTGGAAGGAGGAGAAGGGAACAACAGAGGATGAGATGGCTGGATGGCATCACTGACTCGATGGACATGAGTCTGAGTGAACTCCGTGTGTTGGTGATGGACAGGAAGGCCTGGCATGCTGCGATTCATGGGGTTACAAAGAGTCGGACACGACTGTGCGACTGAACTGAACTGATTAAGATCTTACTTCCATCATTTTGTCATTACAAATCTTGCTGCAAAGAGTAACCTTGTCATATTCATCAATTTACATCCTTGACAGTAGAGTAGCTGTGTGCATTTTGAAGCTTTTTTTTTGAGACAAAAATATGTGCATCAGTACAAACTAAAACTATAGTGAGATACCAATACAACTTCATCAGAAGAATCATAATAAAAATCTCAGAAATTAGGTAGTGTTGGGAAAAAAAAAAGAGAAACTAGAACTCTTTTACATTCCTAGCTGAAAATCACAATGGTACAGTTACCTTGAAAAACATATTTTAGCTTTGCTTTATTATTATATTAAGCATATACCTTCATATGATCTAGTAATTCCACTCCTAATTATATACCAAAAAATAAAATAAAACCTGACCCCATACAGATATTTTACTCAAATATTCACAATAGCTCCATTTATAATAAGAACTGGAAAGAATCCCAATGAACAAATTATATATGAATAAAAAAATGCATTTATTCATTCAATGGAACACAACTCTGCAACAAAAAGGAATAGATTACAAATGCACCAACACTGCTGCTGCTGGTAAGTCACTTCAGTCGTGTCCAACTCTGTGTGACCCATAGACAGCTCCCCTGCCCCTGGGATTCTCCAGGCAAGAACACTGGAGTGAGTTGCCATTTCCTTCTCCAATGCATGCAAGTGAAAAGTGAAAGTGAAGTCACTCAATCGTGTCCGACTCTTGGTGACCCCATGGACTGCAGCCTACCAGGCTCCTCCATCCATGGGATTTTCCAGGCAAGAGTACTGGAGTGGGGTGCCCTTGCCTTCTCCAGCACCAACACAGTAATGTAATTAAAAAGCATGATTCTAAGTGAAAATGTTTAAGCAGACACAACCACATATTGTACAATTCCATCTTTATTTTAGTAAAGGAAAACTGTAGTGACAGAATGGAAATCAGACATCCAGGGAAGGATATAGAAAGAAGATTGACTGCAAAGGAACTGAAGTGAACATTTTTGGTGATAGACATGCCCTTTCATAATTTCAGTAGTGATTACATGGCTACATGTTTGTACGCTGCTGCTAAGTCGCTTCAGTCATGTCCGATTCTGTGTGACCCCATAGATGGCAGTCCACCAGGCTCCCCCGTCCCTGGGATTCTCCAAGCAAGAACACTGGAGTGGGTTGCCATTTCCTTCTCCAATGCAGGAAAGGAAAAGTGAAAGAGAAGTCGCTCAGTCATGTCTGACTCTTAGCGACACCATGGACTGCAGCCCACCAGGCTCCTCCATTCATGGGATTTTCCAGGCAAGAGTACTGGAGTAGGTTGCCATTGCCTTCTCCAACATGACTGCATACAACTGTCCAAATGTGCTAGCATTTATGCTTAATATTGTTGAATTTTACTGGTTATAAAGCAGAACTCTGTAAAGTTGCTAGAAAAAATTCTAGAGAATAGAACTAGAATTACAGATTTGACTATCATTTGTATGGATGCAGCAGAATTAAATTTCAGAATTTACTTATACAGGACATGACTATAAGTTTGGAAGACCACCATTTGACTCTGGGGTTTTTAGGACAGAAAGCCAAGTAGGATATGTGGACAAACAAAGACAGTAAAAAAGACAATCCTCTAGTTTGCTTAACTTTAGCTGTGACCATCCATGGTCTCTCCAGCCATCTAAATTGTTCAGCTTTCATAATTCAGAATAGAATATAAACTCAGAAGTTAAAAATAAAGTCCAGCCTTCAGCCAAATAAATCCTATATTTATGATCGTAAACACAGCTAGCCATACATTTTAGATATATTAACTCATATTCATTGTTCTGAGACTGTTTTAAGTTGGAACAATAACTTAAAATTGAAACAAGAATTCCAAATTCTCCACATTCTTGCCAACATTTTTTTGTTTGTTTTATAACAGTTATCCTGAAAGGATGGTTTAAAGAATTAAATTTAAGACTTGAAACTAAACCTTTTCAAAGAAAACATGGGGAAATTTTTCATGCCATTGGTCTCGGCAAAGACTTCATAGGT
This sequence comes from Oreotragus oreotragus, assembly GCA_006410675.1. Classification (NCBI taxonomy): domain Eukaryota; kingdom Metazoa; phylum Chordata; class Mammalia; order Artiodactyla; family Bovidae; genus Oreotragus; species Oreotragus oreotragus. Next base: position 107,177 of record SJYX01023478.1, on the reverse strand, counting down.
ATGGTACCAAGAATACTCAAAATATAGTAGATTTAGACTTTTCCATATTTTTCTAACTTTCAGGAAGCTAGTCACACTATGAATTATTATAATATGAATTGCAGTGCTCCATATATCAAATGATTCATTCCAAATATTTTTTCCTTTCCCCTCCGATTTATTTCTTACATTTTATGTAATCATTTCGGGGAAGGCAATGGCACCCCACCCCAGTACTCTTGCCTGGAAAATCCAATGGACGGAGTAGCCTGGTGGGCTGCAGTTCATGGGGCCACTAACAGTTGGACAGACTGAGCGACTTCACTTTCACTTTTCTCTTGCATGCATTAGAGAAGGAAATGGCAACCCACTCCAGTATTCTTGCCTGGAGAATTCCAGGGATGGGGGAGCCTGGTGGGCTGCCGTCTATGGGGTCACACAGAGTCGGACACGACTGAAGTGACTTAGCAGCAGCAGCAGCAGCAGCATGTAATCATTTATAGCTGGACTCTGACTATGAGTAGAACTTTTCTAATGTCTTGGTATAGAATTACACCTGTCTGTCAAAAATTTCTTAGTCATTGCCCAGGGAATAAATATTTTGCAGGGAAACCAAATACATCCCACTCCACAAAGAAACAACACAGGATGAGATGGTTGGATGGCATCACCAACTCAATGGACATGAGTTTGAGTAAACTCCAGGAGCTGGTGATGGACAGGGAGGCCTGGCGTGCTGCAGTCCATGGGGTCACAAAGAGTCAGACACAACTGAGCGACTGAACTGAACTGAACCACACAGAAATAATATGACAGAAAATGTAGAATCAAGTGAGGGTCAACTTATGATGACACACTAATATCTGAGTCCCCACAGGTTTATTTACTGGTGACTAAAAGGAATATTTTGGTATTTGTAGAATTTTTCTTATCCAAACTTGTGCCTCCTTCCCCCCTCCCCGCCTTTTAGTAGATAACCTATAAGTTCAAAATCTCACTGTTTTTAAAATTCCTCCTCAGAGGCTAAGACATGAGAGACACTTCTTTGCTATGCATATATTCATCACAGGAGAGATGTGTCTCTTTGAGCATGAAGTGGTGTGTCAGGCCAATAATGTGAAACTTTTGCTTTTCTGCTTGAATTAAAATATTGCTCTGGGCTCTTATCCCACTCAACAAAGCTACAAGCTTTTATTTGGTATCATTTTTATTGCTGCTCTGCAAGTTCTATTTTATTCTTGAATAAGGAAGTCATACTGTGAAGTAAAGACTGTTCACTTTAAAGTACCTAAAGCCTATGGAAAATGGCTTTAAACCATGTTCTGCATCAGCTGAGCACAGTGGAATTTATATAATTGTCAAAGTCATGGATTTCACCTTAAACTCTAAGCAAATTCAGAGTTCCAGAAATAACCCAACAAAATTGTCTCCAAGTATTTATGCTTCTTCGTATATACTCAATTCCATATTCTTACCCCTTGCCGTGAAAAGTGTGGAAAAAAAATGGTCATTTAATTTTTATTTAAATTATCATGTAGCAGAAGCACCAGGAAACTCCTCAGTGGGTGAACTGGTCTCCTGAGATTCTGACTCTAACATGAATTAAGTATCTATGGTTTTAGGGAGTCAAAGAAGGTCTTGCAACCAGTGAGAAGGCTCTGAAAGCTAATGATTTTTAGAGCTTATTCTGTGCTGAGGTGTTTGAAAAGAGAAATTCAGTGTCTTTTCCATCATATACAGTTTTAACAGTCAATACCTAACACTGCTGCCTTTAAATAAAATTAAAAACATTCAGCTATTTATCTTGCCCAATGACCCTTCAACAAAATGGAGTGCTTTCAAGTAGTTCAAGTGGAGAAACTTTTGAAAACTGTCAGAAAAAGTATTATTTTTCTTTTGAGAGTAGTGGCTAGGTTGTACTTCATTTTTAGCGGCTTTGCTGTTAACATATTTGATTAATAGGTTAATAATAATTAATATCATTTTTAAAATATCATGTGTGCATGCTAAATCGCTTCAGTTGTGCCCGACCCTTTGCGACCCCATGGACTGTAGCCTGCCAGGCTCCTCTGTTCATGGGATTATCCAGGCAAGAATACTGGAGTGGGTTGCTGTGACCTCCTCCAGAGGATCTTCCCGACCCAGGGATCAAACCCATTCACTTACATCTCCTACATTGGCAGACGATTCTTTGCCACTAGCACCACCTGGGAAACCCAATAATATCATACTTCAATAATAATATTACTTTTAAAACATCATCTCTAAATATTTGGGTGTATCAATCTTCCTAAATATAATTGATTTGGAACAAAAAATTAATTCTCAATTGTGATTGTCTTTGGCTGTGTATCACAGATGCCTAATCTCTTAGGTCATTTACAGTTTGGGAATGAGCAGCTAAGGCTGCCACAACTACTGCCAAGCCAGGTCCCCCTTACTCTGGTTCTCTATTTTTTATTCCTTTATGGCTTGCTTCTCTATTGTTAGAGAATGATACTCTATCTTCCAAAATCAAGTGCATGTTCCAGGAAAGAGAAGAAATGCAGTATGCAAATTGGTCTACTAGTTGAAACATGAGAGAGCTACCACATTGATATTACTACAGTTATACATGAATGTTATATGCATTGATATAATATATCAATATAATGATATATATTCATTATAGTTTTTATAGAAATATAGTAAATCAAAAATAATTTTCTTTTTCTATGAATGATCTCTTTCTATGATGACTCTATGATGATCTCTTCCCCGCAAAAATCTGTTTATATTTGTTTTACCAGGTTACATCTCATACCCTCTCTATCTAAAAAGCTTTAAAAGGTTGAGTAATTAACTTTTTGAAGAAAGAAAAATAAAACTCAGTATTAGGTGTGTAAGTGGCAATATGTCACATTATTCAAACTGTATATGTTATGCTATAAACCTATTGGTTTATAATTATGGCTCATTTTATGCTTGTAGTGAATAATCTAATAATATTAGTTTGGGACAATGTAGTATTTGATTTGAAAAAATAACTATTGTCAATGTAGAAAAAATATATTGTGGGTAAGGAGTATGGAGAATATTTATTGAATAAATATTGATTTAATTGTATTTCCAAGTGATGCACTTTATATTTTTACAGATACATGTGCTAAAGACAACACAGTTTGTGAAGCAAGAAGTTGAATAGTTAGTGGTATCTGTTATATAAGCTTCCAACTGAAGTAAATTATCACTGGAAATATCTTTTTAGATACAGAAAGGCAAAAGCTGCACTAGCTAACAGCTGTATGCAGTATTTAAAAGTCTGTAGTATATAGTAAATTGAATCCCACAGAATGCTCTTCTCATATGCCTTTGTATGATAATACAAAGGAAGGCATATTAACATAATTGTTTATGCTTATTTACTAGGTCATATGTGTATATGTTTATGCAATATTTCTTTCTCTTTTGCTTCTTATAGCTATCCCCACACCCCACATGCATTTCTGCTATGCAACTTTTCTTCTCCACTAGGTCACCCGTCAAAATAAGATTTTCTTTCCTGGCTTGAAGCTTCCTTTGTCTTTTGTCATGAACTTCATTTCTTCCCAATTCTCCACTTTAATAATTCTCACTTTGTCATTATCACTCAACCCATGAAAGTATCATTTTTATTTAATAACACTTCTCCTAGCCAGGATATATGCATTCTTTCCTATTTACTCCTTAATGTCTTGCCCTCTCTCTTAGGACAATAGACATGTCTTTGGTATCACATGACCCTCAATTCTAGACAGACACAGCATTTTCATTATGTTTATAGTACTTATGTTAGAAAATAATGCCATAGGAAGTCTGACAATCCATTTGCCCTCATTCACTGCTGCTTTAGATGAACAGTGATAACTTTTCTCTAGCTAGTGCCAGACTGAGTTAGCCAATGTCCTTTCAAATAATTGCTAGTCTATTCTAATTTTTTTTGAAATGTTTTTCTGTTATGCCTGTAGTGGCTCAGACAGTAAAGAATCTGCCTGCAATGCAGGAGACCCAGGTTTGATCCTTGGGTTGGGAAGATCTCCTGGAGAAGGGAATTACTACCCTCTCCAGTAATCTTCTCTGGAGAAATCCAAGGGTAGAAGAGCTTGGCAGGCTACAGTCCATGGGAACACAAAGACTCAGAATGACTAACTCTTTCACTTCATTTTCTATTATGCCCAAACAGCTTTCAATCCTTGCTTTGATTTGAGAAGAGGTGATGGTGATTATATCTTTCCATGCTTAATATCTGCCTGACTCTTCTTTCTCACCCTCCTCTTCCCCTCTCTTTTCCTTTTCCCACATTTTTAAAAAGTATTTTTTACTTCCTAACAGAAGAAAAGATTTACCAGTGCCCCCCCCCCACCATCCTTATTTTGGAAAATGAGACAGAGGAATACCAGGTAGGTAGCTTTCATTTGATCATCAAAATATTGTGTTATTTCCCTTACCTTTTATATCTAAGCTTCTTAAATAAGTTTTCTTTATTGTCAGCTCCAATTTCTCATTGAATATTCCCTCCATAGTCCTCTAGAATTTGATTTCCTTTCTAATAACACATTTAAACTACTCTATAATTCTGCCTGTGATTTTCTCCCACAAGATGCTGCCTTAATTTATTTCATCTTTGAAATTTGCCAACCCTAACTTTTATCCCTCTTGAATCGCTTTCCTGGTTTCAGTGATACTGTTTGCATTTTTCTCCATCTCTCTCTCTTCTCTTTGTCAGTGTCTGCCATCTCTCTGTGTTGCTTTTTCGGGAACTTCTGCTGGTACTATTAATAGGTAATAGGTAACTCCTACATTTGTATCTCCAGTACAGCACCTGTTTTTTTTTTGTTGTTGTTGTTGTTGTTGTTTTGATCTAACCTTACTAACTTATCTGTTTGGAAATACTTCTATTATATTTTTCAAACAAATTTGTGATCCTTCTAAATTTCTTTATCCACCAAACACACCACTTAATGGGTTCTTTAGATTTTTCTGTTTACTCTTCCACTATACTTTGAGGGTACTAACTGACCTTCCTCCACTCAGCTACTAAATCCCATTTTACCTATTCCTATACTTTCAAGTCTTAACTCCTCACTTGTGTTTCCATACCTATGACTTAGGGCATCCCTGGTGGTTCAGGAGTAAAGAATCTACCTGCAATACAGGAGACAAGGTTGAGTCATGAAGATTACCTGCAGAAGGAAATGGCAACCCACTCCAGTATTCTTGTCTGGGAAATATCATGGGCAGAGGAGCCTGGAGGGCTATAGTTCATAGGATTGCAGCGAGTCAGACAAGACTTAGCAGCTGAACAAAAACAAGCTATCACCTTATTCCAGGCCCTCCTCTTCTCATGTATGTATTACTCTCTCAGCTTTCTCCATTTTTTCAGCTGATTTTTATGATGATGGAGGAATAACCCACACTAAGTACCAAGATAATAACAGTAGTCAATAAATATCTCCTCATTATCTATGATAACAAAACTGATCTTCTTTAAGGAGTCAAGACTCAGTTACCTAAGACTCTATTAAATATTTATTTACCATTTAAACTTTAGCTACAGATGAAGTATTACCAGTTTGGACAAGAGGAGATTTGTTATTCATCTCAATCATCTTACTTGTTCTTTTATTCAAGCCAGTGGTATGTCATTTTCACTCTTTTGAGGATCAGAAATGTCCTTTTAGTTACTATATGATAGATGGAAAAAAATCCTTCTTTTATAACTTTAATACCTATTATTCTACCTAAATTCCTGTAAAATAATGGTTTAAATCTTGGTATTTATTCATTTTAAAATGAGTTATTTAGGGTTTTTAGGTAAAAGTTTTTAAGAAGTCATGTATAGGGCTATAGACTTTTGATAATTGCTAAATAAGTAATAATACTGAAATTCCTCCTCCACCTATATTTCAGCTTTAAATCATCTTGCATCAGAAGAAGGAGATATTTTGGAATGTAGTCCCATCTCTTCAATTAATCTCAATGCATGAAAAATGTTTTACTACAGAAATATTGGCAAGTGAAAATTCACTTGATGAAATTTTGTCCCAGAAAAATCTGCAGCTTTCTAGAGAATAGGTGATATAAAGAAACCAAGATAATTTTATCATTTATGGTTTCTCAGGAAAAAAATGAATTCAGAAGGAAAATTTTTAAATATCTTAAGAAGAAACTAATCAGCACTATACAAGCAGTATAAAAGTATATTTGCCTCTGAAATTAAGCATGCAATAGTACTTGTAGTAATATATGTAGATGTTTGACAATTTAAAGTATTTCTTCTACTTGCTAAAACAAAATTTTTAACATTGCTATATTTTGGATACAGTTTAAAAAGACAATCTTTGATTTATGCTAATAAAGTGAAAACTCTCATACTTTCTGGTACATTAATAAATCAAATTTCATCAACTTTGAAGTTCTCTCATTCTCTATTAAAAAGTATGGGCAGCCCAATTTTTACATTAATTACCAACTAATCCAATCTTCTCCATTTATAATTAATCTATAAACTCAGATTCTAATTTACCACATTAAATAATTTAGTATTTCAGGATTTATTCCCTTAAAGTTATACAGTATGAATCTGAGAATATCTTTATCAGTTGTTTTATATTAGGAAATTTCCACTTACCATACATAACAGAGAAGAGAGGAAATGCTATCAAAAGAACAAAAAGTATGACATGTTTTCTGTTTCCTAAGGTTATTAGGATCTACAAAGTTTGATTTTTCTGTGTATTTAAGAACTCCACTAGCAACGTTTCCATTTTAGCTGCTGCTGCTGCTGCTAAGTCGCATCAGTCGTGTCCGACTCTGTGCAACCCCATAGACGGCAGCCCACCAGGCTCCCCTGTCCCTGGGATTCTCCAGGCAAGAGTACTGGAGTGGGGTGCCATTGCCTTCTCCATTTTAGCTGCTACTTCTTTTTAGAGTATTATTTGTCTGACAAATAGTGGAAAAACCTCCTACAACAGGATGATGAATGAAAGCGAAACTTCCTATGATATGAATGACTTTAAAGGGAACATTTTGAATATAAGTGAATTTGTAAGATTTTCAGCCATTATAGGACTTTATTTCCTAGGGTGTATGAGGTGGGAGATTTCTATCCATCATGCTGTACATAATACATTGGATAATGTGGTGCTAATTTAACATAAGTCATAGAAGTCTTCAGAAGAGAATTATTACCTTGAAATTATCATTATGTTGTATTCAATTACCACACAGTCTTTGTGATTAAAATCTTTATAAAGAAATATTTAAATGTCACCTACCCTTAGGTACAAATCCAGGGATATTTCGACACTAAGGAAAAGTAATTCCACAACTTTCCTGATAATTATGATTTTAATCTCTGAATACCTTTACTTCTTTCTAGCTTTTCCTTCTGTGCTTATGCATATTGACATATATCTATGGTTGGGCCAAGTATTACAAGCATTAAGTGAAGAATAATGCTTAATTGAAGAACCTTAATTAAAGGTTAATTGAAGAACTAAGGAGAAAGGTACATTCTTGTTGGCACCTGAGCTATCCCAAACAAACACATATGTTTTAGGATATGCGTATAGGACATAATACAATGCTTGACGCTGACTGAGCAAGCACTCAATTTTAATGTTTTTCTTTATTCTGTCTGTGTAAGCACTATCCTCCTCCAGCTATGATGTCTATAAAAATGAATATTACTAACTTGAAAATGTAGTGTCATAATTCACATACTCTAGGGCCAATAGTAATTAAACAGTAAACTCCATAGTTAGTGTAAATGAGAGAATGTTTGTGTTAGTTAGCTTTTTACTGTATAACAGAATACCACAGATTGGTGGCTCAAAAGACCATGACTTATTAAGCTCAAAATTCTGTGGATCAGCAGCTAGGCTAGGCTTAGATGAGCAGTGCTTGTTCAGTCTCTCCTAGGCTAACCTCTGTCTCCATCTTTTGCAGTCATCTAGCCAAGTGGCTCTGCTTCTCAGTTTGATGATTAGCTATGGAGACTGGAGAAGATGGGCCATGAGCCACCCTGCAGGCTAGCCTTGGCTTGCTCATGGGAAAAGTTACAAGAGCAACAGGACAAATAAAGTGTAAAACATCAATGTTTTTTAAGTTTCTGTGCCATGTTTTCTAGTTGTTGTTGTTTTTTTTTTTTTGTATTTATTTTTGTATTTATTAATTTTTTTACACGAACTCCCAAACATGAACCCCCCTCCCACCTCCCCCCCCCCAACCCAATATGATGGTATTTGGAAGTGGGGCCTCTGGGATGTGTTTAGGTCATGAGAGTGGAGCCTCACTAATAGGATTAGTGCCCTTACAAAAAAGACTTCAGAGAGCCCCTGTGCCCCTTCCACCATATTAGGCAGAGCAAGATGTCATTTACTCATCTGGAATCAGATCCTCACCAGAGAGTAAATCTACAGGTGCTTTGATCTTGAATTTCCTGGCCTCTGGAACCATGACAAATAAACATGTGCTGTTATTAAAAAATAAATAAATAAAGACTAGAATGAGTAAGGGAGGACTGATCCAAGGAGCAATGCAGGGAAGCAAGATACACTTGGAGGCTATTATTGTAACCATATACCACATAGGTAATGAAAAATGACCTAATTGGCAGAGTTTATTTTAGTTTTTAAGCCTAAACATGAGGATTTTTTTTTCCCTAGAGTGATAGTAAACATTCTTCCTTTCCTATGGGAACATCAAACTCCTGGAGTATATAACATCCTAATTTCTATAGAATTTTCAGATATAAAAAATAAACAATTACTAGTAATACCTAGGATGAATAATATAGGTCAGGAAACAAAAATTTGATTAGGGAGGATAAATAATTGGGAATCATAGGAAGATCCAGAGGGATTTTTAATGAGGGGACCTTGGGCTTTGACATCACAAGAAACTTCCTAAAGCTATAGAGTACTCTCCTAAAATATGTAATACATTTTGTACACTTCCCTTATTGAGAAGAAATTTGTGAAATTTCGATAAAGCTTACAGCTATTCTTTTTTAATTTTTTATTTTATATTGGATTTTAGCCAATTAATAATGTTGTGATAGTTTCAAGTAGACAGCAAAGCATCCTATAGTTATTTTTATAACATCTTAATTAAAAATCAAAGCAACATTTTTAGATATTGTTATCTTTAGATCCCTGGGGCCTGGACCGCCTTTGAATTTTACAATTAAGTTTAAGTGACATGCACAGAAAAAGTCAGGTAAAATTTCCCCTCTACAGAATAACTAGATTATATCATCTGCGAAGGCTATATAGCAAAACAAAGTATTGTAGCTTGTTGATTAGAAGTAAGAGCCCTGCTGCCAGAGAGTCTAGCTTCATATCTCAGCCCTGTTTACGAGCTACGTGACTTTAAGTAGGGCAGATATTCTCTTTAACCTTTATTTTCTTTATTAGATGGTAATAAAAGTACCTACCCTAAGGTTCTTTCAGGTTGAAATGAAGCCACATGTGAAGAGGTCTGAGCACTCCATAGATTTTATCTGCAATTGATGCCAAAATGCACTAAAAGGGCTTGAAGTAAAGAAATAACTGCTGACACATAATCTGTAGAAAATGCTACTGAACTTTCATTTGTTCTCTCAAGAGCAGTCCTTTTCTATAAGAAAATCAGACTAGTAGTAAATGCAGTGTGATTTCATTTCCTTCAAACCCCATCTTCTGGAAGCTATGTTAAGAGGAAAAAAATAAAATTTTATAAAGAATTGTAGTTAAAGTGTTAGAATGTAAACTCATTTTCATTGCTAATATAACCTTCTAATTAAAGACATGTAAATATTTGATAAGAAGTACTTTGTTTAGTCTAGAGTCATTAGAAGAATATATGGCATTCAACAGAACAAAGAGGAATAACAACTGAGAAATAGTGTCACATGTAGAAAGTTTCCAATAAGACTAAACTTTTACTATTCAAGTACAGGTCCCTTTAACAGAAAGGACACAATAGCATAAATTCATACTAGATATTGCACCCGTAGCAGTTCTGATTCTCATTAATACATGTGTGTTTTTAAAACTTGGGCTAAATGCAAGTATCTGATGCTGATACTGATATTTTTAAATCAATTAATAAAACAGAAAGTGTGCCATGCTTTTCAATAGAAAAGCTAAAATTGAACTGAGAACTAGAAAGTTATGATAAATTGGAGCAAGTGGAACTAAATGTTCTAAAATTCCTGTGACTTTTATGTTTAAGGCACCAAAATAAGGACAATTGTGACTAACGCAGTGGGGTGAGTAGGGAGGGTGGCCTGACATAAATGAGGAGAGAGAGCCAGACCATTAAAAGGCGTGCAGACCAAATTAAATAATTATGCCCCTTGGATTAAAAGAAATTTTAAAAGACAAGGGTAATAGATGTTTAGTGACTTGAAGAGACCATTCTGAAGGTTGTGTGTAGCAAAAAAGATGGTGGTTGATAATACAGTCAATAAAATTAGAAGAATTTTCTGCTTTTGCTCTTAAGTTATGGTGGCTTTTATTAGAATGAAACTAATGGAAAGGTTACTGTGAACAGAATTTTGTAGTGAATCTGATATAGTGGCTGATGGAGAAGGGAAAATCTTCATGATTCCCACAGATATGATTTTACCTACTGAGTGAGACACCAAGATTGGAGAATATGGAGGAAGTATAGATTGGAGAGAAAAAGAAGAAATCCTGAAATTTTCTGGATATATTTAGTTGGATTTGCCTTTAAGGAGAAAGTTGAATAGGATCTAAAGGGGAATTGTAAGAACTGTGCAATTTAAAGTTACAGCAAAGAAAGATGACCTGAAAATGGAACTGAAAGGAAAGAAGATAAGAAGTGTCATGTAAGATGAGTTGAAGAAAGGGTGTTTAAAACACAATTGAGTTTTCAAATGTATTGAATGTTGACTGTATAAAATAAGTGAAATGAAAAGTCACTATTGGATTCAGTGATAGAAGTCAATGGAATCTTGGAAAGAGCAAATTCCATCAAGTATTGTGGGTACAAGTGGTTGAAGAGTCCCTGAGGTATTGAGAAGCAGAGGCCACAATACAGAAAGGCCTCTCCAGATAATTTATTACAGGATGGACAGGAGAAGAGAGAGGAGAGGACAGTTGGATAGAGTTATAGTCAGTGCAAAGGGACTTAGAGATAAATATAGAGCATACACATATTTTAAATTTAATTTTGACTGTCTTTTGGAGAACATCATGGCTAACAGATACAACTTTGGTATCAAAGAGTGGTCCCAAATGAGATGTAGAGTCAGTATTTCACATAGCCAATTAGTGATGGTAACTGGAATAAATATAGATCAGTCACAAGCAAGCAAATGAGAGACATCTGGTCATCCTCCTGACAAGGGGCATTGGCAGTCAGTCTTGAGTGTAATGATGCAAGAGATCTGCTGGGAGCCAGCACGGGAGATCCCACCCATGACAAGGTCATGCGGAGGAGACCTGATGAGCAAGGCAGATCAGGACTCGAGGGACTCCCTGGACCTGCTAGAGCATCTACCCCAAACCAAAATCTGTCTGTCTACTGTTTACTATATTATGCCTTTCACCAACTCTTCTGACATTAACAGGGGGCTATCCCTGACCACCTTTCTCTGGAGAAAATAAACTTACGGCTCTAGTTGATAAGTCTCCTGGGCATGAAAGGAGCATTTCAATTCAACCCCCCCCTGTTAGCATTGTAGCTTGCTTGGCAAGTTTATCCAGACTCTTGCAACTATGCATATGCTTGTTCATAACATCTCAACCATAACACGGGAAGCCTAAGCACTCTAAAAATATAGAGCCCTTTGAGGGGTGAAAAAGTTTTATTAAAATAATACTGGTGAAGTGTTTTATTGTTGAGACAATGCTTGCTGCCATGTTCCCATATCCCTTATCCATTGTGTGCCTGGGAGTGCATTAGTTAATATAGTTGGAATGTAAGAAAAACAAGTAGTAGCCTTGGTATTAACCACATCAGACCTTTGAGCTAATAAGTTCTTTTTTTTTGTTGTAACCCACTGCACCTTTGCTCCATGAGAATGTAACTTTGTTTAGTACTTTCTGAGGCTGACACAGATTAGAGGTATAAAGGAAAAACACTTCAAAAGAAAACAAGTTTTCTGGCTGATCAACCTTTATCAAAAAAGGGTCATAAAATGTCAACAGGTCTCCAAGGCCAGAAATAATGTACACAACAACATAGGACCCTTGTTTATGGGAAAGGTATGCAGAAAAAAATCCTGGTTTCACTAAGGGCAAAACTGCTGGCGTGTTTGAGCTGACTCTGCATGAACTTGCATCTTTCATTTTCCTCTATGTATAAGTCAGGGTATAAAAGCCTCTTTTGAAAATAAAGTTACAGGCCTCACTCACTGAATCTTGGTTTCCCCGTGTCATTCTTTTCGCTAATGCCTTTCACCCTAAGGGTATCCCTGAACTCTGCTGAGGCTGGACTCCAGCAGAGATCCACTATTGCAACATTTTTACAATATTCCTCTTTGGAAAGGAACTGTCTTTTATGGCTGGGGGTACTCAAGTTCTGTGGAATAAAATGTGAGATCCTGCAATCTTGACTGTTTTAGAAATCTCCACCAAAGTGAATCAATAAATATAAATCTATTTTGCTTGCATAATGAGGACTTTTTTAGAAGTCGATGGGGAGAGGGAATTACAGAAGGGAGGAGGATGGACAAATGAAATATTGGGAAATTAGGTAATGAGGCAGTGTGAAAAGCCAGGAGAATGCCAAAATGTTTGGTATCTAACAAATAAAAATGAATACAATAAAAACAACAGGCAGTATAAAATTTGATTCCGTTTTGCAATTTTAACATGATCCCATTCCTCTGATGCCAAGATCTCCACTAAAGTCTTTTCACTGATACCTTGTGTCAATGTGTATTTTTGGAAGTGGGTAGAATTTTAGAAAGAGCCTCATTTTCTCGTGTCAGTCAATAGAAAACATTTAATAAAAGCAAAACAAAACAAAAAGGGCATGAAAGTGTCAGTCTAGATAAAAAGTTCACCAAGGAACTGTGGTCCTTCATAATTCTTAAACCTTGAAGAAGAATTTAGATTTCTATGGATTATGGAACTTGGATTCAAGCCAATATCATATATAAGTCTGCAGGAGCAAAGTAACTGGTATCTGATTTACATAGATAGAATCACCTGAGCCATCACTGCAGGTTTGGACCTGCCCTCTTTTCAGTAACTCAACATTCCCTGTGGCCTTCAAATGCAGGTACCCCAAATACAACACACTACCACCTTATAAAGTTTTTACTATTATTTTCCTTGCTTTGAAGCTAAGGAAATTTAACCTTGGGAAACCGAATAACTTGCCAAATTTTAGAAAGTTGATAATTGATAAAGTCAGGCCATGGACCAAAATCTCCCTATCTTAAAATTCTTTTAGCTTAACTGCCATATTAAAGAGGTCCCACAAACATTATTAAATACACATATGAAATCATAAGGAGTTTTAGCTTTACCTTCATGTGAATTAGATAAGATCATATTATGTAACACACACACAAGTTCCAATTTATTATGCTACAGAATTGAATGGAGAGTCACTTAATGTTTACTGCACATCCTCTACAACCAGTGCTAGGTCAGAAACATTAATGCATGCTGTCTTTTACTCTGCATATCTGCAAAGCTCTGGCTTATGGTTAAAGGAATATAAGCTTTGAGTCCTGTTGGTACCAATGGAGGGTGTTTATTGTTCTATTTAAAGATGGCTGTCGGAAATATAGACCAATAGAACAAGATAGAGAACTCAGAGATAAACCCAGGCACCTACCAGAATATACAGTGGGGCAAAGATAGCTTCTTCAATAAGTGGTGCTAGGAAAATTGGACAGCTATGCACAAAACAATGAAATTAGAAAACTACCTAATGCCGTATACAAAGATAAACTCAAAATGGATTAAAGACTTAAATGTAAGAAACTATTAACATAGGCAGAACACTTGATGACATAGAGCAAGATCTTCTATGACCCACCTCCTAGAGTGATGGAAATAAAAACAAAAATAAGCAAGTGCAACCTAAGTAACTTAAAAGCTTTTGCACAGCAAAGGAAACTACAAACAAGGTGAAAAGACAGCCCTCAGAATGGGAGGAAATAATAGCAAAGGAAACAACTGAAAAATAATTAGTTTCCAAAATATACAAGCAGTTCACACAACTCAATACCAGAAAAGCAAACAACCCAATCAAAAAATGGGAAAGGGACCTGAAGAGACATTTCTCCAAAGAAGACATACAGATGGCTAACAAGCACATGAAAAGACATTAAATATCACTCATTATTCAGTTCCGTTCAGTTATTCCCTGTGGCCTTCAAATGCAGGTACCCCAAATACAACACACTACCACCTTATAAAGTTTTTACTATTATTTTCCTTGCTTTGAAGCTAAGGAAATTTAACCTTGGGAAACCGAATAACTTGCCAAATTTTAGAAAGTTGATAATTGATAAAGTCAGGCCATGGACCAAAATCTCCCTATCTTAAAATTCTTTTAGCTTAACTGCCATATTAAAGAGGTCCCACAAACATTATTAAATACACATATGAAATCATAAGGAGTTTTAGCTTTACCTTCATGTGAATTAGATAAGATCATATTATGTAACACACACACAAGTTCCAATTTATTATGCTACAGAATTGAATGGAGAGTCACTTAATGTTTACTGCACATCCTCTACAACCAGTGCTAGGTCAGAAACATTAATGCATGCTGTCTTTTACTCTGCATATCTGCAAAGCTCTGGCTTATGGTTAAAGGAATATAAGCTTTGAGTCCTGTTGGTACCAATGGAGGGTGTTTATTGTTCTATTTAAAGATGGCTGTCGGAAATATAGACCAATAGAACAAGATAGAGAACTCAGAGATAAACCCAGGCACCTACCAGAATATACAATGGGGCAAAGATAGCTTCTTCAATAAGTGGTGCTAGGAAAATTGGACAGCTATGCACAAAACAATGAAATTAGAAAACTACCTAATGCCGTATACAAAGATAAACTCAAAATGGATTAAAGACTTAAATGTAAGAAACTATTAACATAGGCAGAACACTTGATGACATAGAGCAAGATCTTCTATGACCCACCTCCTAGAGTGATGGAAATAAAAACAAAAATAAGCAAGTGCAACCTAAGTAACTTAAAAGCTTTTGCACAGCAAAGGAAACTACAAACAAGGTGAAAAGACAGCCCTCAGAATGGGAGGAAATAATAGCAAAGGAAACAACTGAAAAATAATTAGTTTCCAAAATATACAAGCAGTTCACACAACTCAATACCAGAAAAGCAAACAACCCAATCAAAAAATGGGAAAGGGACCTGAAGAGACATTTCTCCAAAGAAGACATACAGATGGCTAACAAGCACATGAAAAGACATTAAATATCACTCATTATTCAGTTCCGTTCAGTTATTTCAGTTGCTCAGTCATGTCTGACTCTTTGCGACCCCATGAACTGCAGCACACCAGGCCTCCCTGTCCATCACCAACCCCCGGAGTTCACTCAAACTCATGTCCATTGAGTCAGTGATACCATCCAGCCATCTCATCCTCTGTCGTCCCCTTCTCCTCCTGCCCCCGATCACTCATTATTAGAGAAATGCAAATCAAAACTACAATGAGATACCACATCACATCAGTCAGAATGGCCATTATGGCCATCATCAAATCTCTACAACAATAAACACTGGAGAGGGTGTAGAGAAAAGGGAACATTCCTGCATTGCTGGTGGGGATGTAAACTGATACAGCCACTATGGAAGATGATATGGAGATTCCTTAAAAAGCTAGGGATAAAACCACCATGTGACCCAGCAATCTCATTCCTAGCCATATATCCTGAGGAAACCAAAACGGAAAAAGATACATGTATCCCAATGATCATTTAAGTACCATTTACAATAGCTAGAATGTGGAAGTGACTTAGATGTCCATCGACAGATGAATGGATAAAGAAGTTGTGGTACATATATACAATGGAATACCACTCAGCCATAAAAAAAGGAACATATCTGAATCCATTATAATGAGGTGGAAGAAATTAGAGCCTATTATACCAAGTGAAGTAAGTCAGAAAGAGAAATATAAATATTGTATACTGACACACATATATGGAATCTAAAGAAATGGCACCGATGAATTTATTTTTCAGCACAGCAATGGAAAAACAGACATAGAAAACTGGCTTATGGACATAGGGGAAGGAGAGGAGGAAGAAGGGGAGATGTATGGAGAGAGTAATGTAGAAATTTACAATACCATATACAAAATAGACAGCCAATGGGAATTTGTTGTATGACGCAGGGAATTCAAACAGGGGCTCTGTGACAGGCTGAAGGGTGGGATGGGGAGGGAGATGGGAAGGAGGGAAAATGGGTATACCTATTGCTGATTTTTGTTTTATGAAAGAAAACTACAAAATTCTGTAAAGCAATTATCCTTCAATTAAAAAATTTTTTAAATATAAAAGAGAGAGAGAGATGGCTGCTGGAACAGTATGTACCAACCATGGCTGAGATACAGTGTGAATCAACTGGTGTTACAGGATCATCATTATACAGCTGTGGTTTCACTTTGCCACATATGAAACTTAAACCATTCTGACACAGCTCTCTCCAATATCACGGATATATATGCATCAGGAAAGGCTGAAAGTGAAAAGAGACTTATTTTCAAAGTGTTGCATTCATTTGACAAGTATTTATCGACTATATGCTATGTGCCAGGTATTATTCTAGGGTTGGAGATCTAGTAATGAGATAAACAGACACAATTTCTGCCTCTGGTAGCTTATGCATGCTCAGTCACTTCAGCTGGGTCTGACTCTCCACAATCCTATGGACTGTAGCCCTCCAGGTTCCTCTGTCCATGGGATTCTCCAGGTAAGAATACTGGAGGGGGTTACTGTGCCCTCCCTTCAGGGGATATTCCCAACCCAGGGATCGAACCTGTATCTCATGCATTGCAAATGGATTCTTTACTGCTGAGCCACCAGGAAAGCCCCTGGTAGCTTATATCCCAGTGGAATTTATCTGCCTTAACTGCATTTATTAAAGGCAGTACTATGACAGCAAACACACAAGCTCTGAAGAAACCATTTGTTTATCCTGGCAGCTTCTCTTAGATTTTCTATTCTTAGCTATAAAATGAAATTACATGTGAGACATGTGAAGGGTTAATTATAAAGAAATATGTGTACATTTACTATGTGTGCAAGGATTTGCTTATCTTGTTACACATTTTTTGAGCTAATACCAAAGATCGTTACAGATTCAGTAGAAACATAACTGTTTCTATCATTAATAATCTTTTTGTCATAGGTTCAAGTGGGCTATTCTTTGCAGAAATGTTTGAAACTTCTATCTATTTTATTTTACAGATCTGTGATACATGACTTTCACTGGAGTCCCACAGGGCTAATACTTTTGGAGTGGAAAATAGATTTTTCATAATTATAAGTGATTTGATGATAAAGACATTCACACAAAAGATGCCAGACCTACATTATCATGCACAGAACATCTTATACTCTGCAACAAAGCATGCTATGTGAAAAGGACTAAATGGGGATGACTCAGAAGTCCTAACTTTTATTCTTAACTGTAACATTTCAAACCACGCGAGCCCCAAGGAATCACTTGCCCTCTCTGAAGCACCGTTTCAGAGATTGAGACCCAGTGTGTCTACTTCTACAGATTAAAGAATTATTCTAAGGATTAGTTAAAGAATTATGTAAAATACGTCTGAAAGCTGCTCTTCAAATACAATTGGTTGGCACACAGCAGGCATTCAATAAATGTGTATTGACTGAATGGAGATTTTATCACTTTTGCATCAAGGACTGAAGTGTTTTAATTCATTGTAGACACAGAGAACTGGTATTTGAAGGTAGCAGGGTGACTCATCTATATTTGACAGATAATCAGATTGCACTGCCCAGTGTAATTATGTATCATCGTGGGGAGCTAAATTTGTCACAGAAGATGAAGGGCAACTTGCATAGTCTTTCATCTGACAGTGTGTACTAATCACAATAAGTGAAAATCTGAACTCAGCTAAATGAGATACAGAAAATGGAGCCAAGAGGGAACGTGTTTTCACCCTGGAAGTTCTAAACTTAGATGATTACTTTTAGTAAATAGTTTCTAATATTCAGTAGGAATAAATAAGTGAAAGGATTCTGTAAGTTTTATGAGAATAGGAAAGCTCTGGACCACATGTAACTAAACACTAAAATCAATGAAGAGCATTTGCTAAACTAATGACTGTGATACTATTTCCAATTATATCACTACAATTATCACATTGATTATATATACATGCATATATAATGAAAATAAGACATTACCCTGCCAAATCAGCAGTTGGATTTTTCTTTGTACTTTAGTTCAGTTCAGTAGCTCAGTCGTGTCTGACTCTTTGCAACCCCATGAATCGCAGCACGCCAGGCCTCCCTGTCCATCACCAACTCCTGGAGTTCACTCAGACTCACATCCATCGAGTCAGTGATGCCATCCAGCTATCTCATCCTCGGTCATCCTTTTCTCCCTCTCCCCCAATCCCTCCCAGCATCAGAGTCTTTTCCAATGAGTCAACTCTTTGCTTGAGGTGCCAAAGTACTGGAATTTCAGCTTTAGCATCATTCCTTCCAAAGAAATCCCACGGCTGATCTCCTTCAGAATGGACTGGTTGGATCTCCTTGCAGTCCAAGGGACTCGCAAGAGTCTTCTCCAACACCACAGTTCAAAAGCATCAATTCTTCAGTGCTCAGCTTTCTTCACAGTCCAATTCTCACATCCATACATGACCACAGGAAAAACCATAGCCTTGACTAGACGGACCTTTGTTGGCAAAGTAATGTCTCTGCTTTTCAACATGCTATCCAGGTTGGTCATAACTTTTCCTTCAAAGAGTAAGCCTCTTTTAATTTCATGGCTGCAGTCCCCATCTGCAATGATTTTGGAGCCCCCCAAAATAAAGTCTGACACTGTTTCCCCATCTATTTCCCATGAAGTGATGGGACCAGATGCCATGATCTTCGTTTTCTGAATGTTGAGCTTTAAGCCAGCTTTTTCACTCTCCACTTTCTTTGTAATTGCTTTCTTTATTAACTTGTTATTTTCTGTAACTCTGCTAGATTAATGTGGCATGTTTTTCCTGAGCAATATTCTTAATCAGAATTTTGATGGCTAAGATATCCAATTAATATAAAGGTACTATTGTAGTCTTAAAGCCCCTGAACACCTAAATTTCTAGAATTTACCCCCCAACCATGATCCTAAATAGGAATTTGTTTTTCTCCCATCAGATAACAATTAGAACTGGGTAAACAACAGACTGGTTCCAAATAGGAAAAGGAGTACGACAAGGCTGTATATTGTCACCCTGCTTATTTAACTTATATGCAGAGTACATCATGAGAAACGCTGGGCTGGAAGAAGCACAAGATGGAATCAAAATTGTTGTGAGAAATATCAATAACCTCAGATATGCAGATGACACCACCCTTATGGCAGAAAGTGAAGAAGAACTAAAGAGCCCCTTTAGTGAAGGAGGAGAGTGAAAAAGTTGGCTTAAAGCTCAACATTCAGAAAAACTAAGATCATGGCCTCTGGTCCCATCACTTCATGGCAAATAGATGGGGAAATAGTGGAAACAGTGGCTGGCTTTATTTTTCTGGGCTTCAAATCACTGCAGATGGTGGTTGCAGCCATGAAATTAAAAGACGCTTACTCCTTGGAAGAAAAGTTATGACCAACCTAGACAGCATATTAAAGATCAGAGACATTGTCAACCAAGATCCATCTAGTCAAGGCTATGTTTTTTCCCGTAGTCATGTATGGATGTGAGAGATGGACTATAAAGAAGGCTGAGCACAGAAGAAATGATCCTTTTAAACTGTAGTGTTGGAGAACACTCTTGAGAGTCCTTGGACTGCAAGGAGATACAATCAGTTCATCCTAAAGGAGATCAGTCCTGGGTGTTCATTGGTAGGACTGATGTTGAAGCTGAAACTCCAATACTTTGGCCACCTGATGTGAAGAGCTGAATCATTTGAAAAGACCCTGATGCTGGGAAAGATTGAGGGCAGGAGGAGAAAGGGATGTCAGACAATGAAATGGTTGGATGGCATCACCAGCTCAACGGACATGAGTTTGAGTAAACTCTGGGAGTTGGTGATGGACAGGGAAGCCTGGCGTCTGTGGTTCATGGGGTCACAAAGATTTGGACATGACTGAGCGACTGAACTGAACTGAACTTCATATAATGCTCCCTCTGAACTACCAAGAAAGAACCAACATGAAATACAGCAAATTCATAACTTCCTTTGAGTGGAGTCAGCAACTACTGCTTCCTAGACTGACTTTAGGGAACAGATGCAGTGACACCGAGATCTCCTCAGGCATCAAACAGATATTGGCAATTCCTCCTCTTTGGTTTAACCTATTTCAACAATTATTGTGTATCTTCTGGGTATAGTATTCTTTTACCCCTTCATTAAAGTGAAGAGAATGGAAAAAGCTTGAATGGTTATTTTAAAATAAATTATTATAGATAAAAGAGAAAATTGAAACAGGAGAGATTAACTCTGAGTGGTGGAATCTAGAGAAACTATGAATGAAGAGAGTCATCCTGGCATGTGAAAGATAGATGGATTTGGGAAAGCAGATTAGTGCAGAAGAGTGTAAGTAAAAGAACAGCTAACCTAAGGAGAGAAACACAGAGGTCTGTGATATATTAAGGATGGCTTAAGGTATGGAGTTGTGTAATGAGGCTGAAAACTAGAGTGATGCAGAAGATCAGTCTGTTTTCAGAAGAATAGTTTTAAAGGGAGTCTGTGCTGAAGGAGTTTAACTGTAACATAGAAATAAAAAAAGAAAGTGCTGGTTAGTCCAAGTGTGGTCTGTGGAGCAGTGTGGACTGAGTGGATGTTACCATTCAATGAGATAAACATTGGAAAATAAAAAGCATTTAAAAATCTTTTAGTCCTCTGACAGAACAATATGTCTACTTTTTTTTTCCACTAAATATATTTTTTGAGATAATTGTATATGTGCGTACAGTCTTAAGAAATAAGAGAGTGAATGTCCATGTGCACATTACTCAACCCCTCATAATAACTTACAAAATTACAATACAATGTCATAACCAGAATAATGAAATTAGCACTCAAAATACGGAACATGTCCATTGCACAAGTTTTAAACATGGTGCCTTTTTATATTCACACTCACTTCCCTTTAGTCTCTGCTTTCTCCTTAAGCCCTGTCAACTACTAATTCATTCTCCATGTCTATAGTATTGTCCCTCCAAGCATGTTTTACAAGTGAAATCCTACAGCATGTTAAGTTTTGGAAGTTTAATAATAAAAAAATAGTGCTTTCATTTTATGTTTTTTGATTTTTCCAATTTATTGGACTTTGCAAAAAGGTAGATCTGTAATAGATGTGGGGAGAAAAAGCACTATTCCCGTTTAAACCATAAATGATTTGAAATGAACTGCTGTGTTGAACAGCAGCACATGAAAAGTGATAAATGAGGATGTATGAAAGTGACAAGGCAGCATAAGACCAGATAAATGTGCCTGAATGGTCGGGCTGGCTTCTCAATTATTTATTATCCATGAGGAGCCTGTGGGAGTTCCTCCATCTCCTACTGCTTCCTTTCAGTTTTCATCCTCCTCCACCACTGCTGCTGCAGGTTCTCCCTGGAGGCTGTGTTCATTGACATCATTGCTGCAGGTTAACTCACACAGAAAGTGACAACCTGAACAGCAACCCTCAGGAAACGATCCCAACAGCAGCCATCACAGTGTTCTTCATCTAACTGGATTCTCCTGCATTCAACTCTCTTCTCTGACTTCCATGATTGTCAGTTTATCTTGATCTTTTCCTGTATCTCTGATACACCCTTGATATTCTGTTTTGACTCCTCTTTATAATTCTTAATATTACATGTTCTGTCTGTAAAGTTATACCCATATAACCAACTGGTTATAAATTTCTTATTGGTCATGGATCTCATTGAAAATATCAGAAAAAATGGTTTATGAGCATCCCTCCTTTAAAAATGCCCATGAACACACACATTTAAAAATTGATGTTACAACAGTCTGCCACATATAACAAAGCAACATATAATAATAAGCTAGGATGAAAATCACCTTTGGATTAGTGAAAGTCACATTATCCTTATAAGGATAAAACATTATATGGCGATCTCTGAGAATAGTCCTTCTGTCCACACTAGGTGGGAAGATGGAAAGTGAAGTCACTCAGTTGTGTTCAACTCTGTGCGACCCCATGGACTATAGCCTGCTAGGCTCCTCCGTCCATGGGAACTTCCAGACAAGAATACTGGAATGGGTTGCCATTTCAAGGTTGTTGATTTTCCAAGGGAAAAAATAAGATAATGTATTTTTAGGCAGTAGTAGAGATGCTACTTTATCTCTGGGGAGTTCAAAAAGGAGTTCTGATTCCTGAAATAGAAAGTTCTAGAACTAATAGTGTTCTTGCCTGGAGAATCCCAGGAATGGGGGAGCCTGGTGGGCTGCCGTCTATGGGGTTGTACAGAGTTGGACACCACTGAAGCGACTTAGCAGAAGCAGAAGCAGCAGAACTAATATTGTCTAGCCCTTTTGCAGGTATCTTCTGCGCTGAGAAGAATGTGTGGAATAAAATCAGTGAGGGCTAAAGACCACAACCATCAGATGTCAAGCATGGGATGACACTGAGGAAGTAGAATGATCATTCTTTGAAAAAAACGCCACAAGCTATGCTGAGGTTTAGACATTAATGAGTCACCTCAGCAGTGATGAAAATCTTGGCTATGTAGGTACCATCGTTAGTAGTGAGTCCATGGATCATCAGGAATACTGGCCGAAAAAGTGTGGCATACTTTTCTGTACCTGTCTGGCATGTAGGAGCTGGACACCATAAACATCTGGGGATTTTGTGAAAAAATTCAGGTGAGATGAAATGGGCAAGACACAAAGGGTGGATTTTGGACTGATTGTCAATGAAGGAATTGAGATCCAAAGGAGTGTTAGAAAAATAAAATGGATATGACTCTTCATATTTCAAGTTTATAAATCTCTGCTGCTGCTGCTGCTGCTGCTAAGTCACTTCAGTCGTGTCCAACTCTGTGTGACCCCATAGACGGCAGTCCACTAGGATCTCTGGAATTCTCTACTAGGTATTAAAATATATACACAAAGAAGTAACTACACAGAGACCTATTCTTCACCTTATGTTTAAATGCAAAAGTAATAACCAGTTGATAAAAACAAATCCCAGAAAGTCAAAATTAGGCAATAAAAATTATAATTTAATTTTGCTCAAAATGATTTCAATAAAATTGTCTTTATTTGATCGGAATAGAAACTTGAATGGCAGTATGCATATCATCTTTCCAGTATAATCAGAAAAATGTTCTCAGTTTTACCAACACTGCTGAAAACACTGGTTTCAAAAATACTGGGGAGAAAATTTGACCAGAGAAAGCTCAGTTCATTCTGCAAGATAAGCTTAACATTATTTCTAAAATTCAACAGGACTTCAAGTTGAAGCCATGTTGCTTTAACTTGACGTATAGCTCTTTGTCCTCAAATGAGCGGTGAGGTCACCAGTGGCAAGGCTTGCTTCTTTTCTATGCTCACTCCATATTTTATTTTAATATAACCTTAACAAAAATTGCAGGTATTTTTAGGTATCTTCAATTCACTGCCTGCCAAAGTCATTGATAGGACTGTATCACCACCAAACCTGGTGTAACCTGGTATATATCCCTAACACCAGAATCTTTAATCTCATCTTGCAGAGTAGTATTTCAGTCAAAAGAGCCCTTAAGTTTATCAGCACCATCCATAAATGCAGAGTTGTAAATAAAAAATACATTATTCATGTAATCAAAGCATAATCTAAGTCAGTGGGTATCAAAGTGCTAATTTTTGGACCTCACCTCAGCTGACTGAAGCAGAAACTCAGGGGGTGAAATGTGGAGTTTGTGTTTTAACCAGCCCTCCATGTGATTGTATTGAGCAACAATTTAAAACCCGTCAGTGGAAATGAATAATCTTCAAAAGAGGTAAAAGAACTCCTCCTGATTAAATTGTTCTAAGGGAATCTTTATTTTCCTCAAAATGAAAAATAAAACTTCTACTTAAATTTCAATCACATGCTTTAAGATTTTCACTCTGGAAATCTAGGAAGTTTCTACACATAGATCAAAATAACTCTTTGCTCCCATTTTGTAAAAACAATATCTTTGATACAGAAACTAATTCATTCTTGGCTCTAATGAAGCCAATGAAATTTCATGTAATAAACAAGACATAGTCTGGTAGTGTAACCTGAGACTTCATGACATTACATACAAATGTTCCAAGCTATGATTTTGATGGTATGTGGTGTAACTTTCATCTTCAGAGTCACAGAATCAAATATGTTAACAAGTAGTACAGATGTCCAGCTAAACACAAAATACTCTGATTTCCTTTCATTTAAATATGTACTTCTCAAAAAATAAAATTCACTCATTCAAACCTTTGACACTTTTAAAATTAATAAAGTAGTCTGAGAACCAAAATCTGGCCACAAAGAATGATACAGGAATTCTTATTCAGCTGCATGTTGAAATAAGTTTTGTTTCTTTCTCCATGAGCAGTTTCTAACTGCATTAAACATCATCATCTTGGGGGTCTTTGTGGTAGAATGTCATGTGTCAAAAAGCATCTCGTCTCTTGTATTTCTTTCTGCCAAGCCACGACATGACTTAGCCATTTTCAGAGTAAATAGCTTCATCAAACTGTGCCAAATCACATGTAGAATTTTTAGTTTGACAGCCTGGTTTTAAGGCAAAGTGTTAGTCACTGAGTCGTGTCCAACTCTTTGCAGCCCCATGGAGTGTAGCCTGCCATGCTTCTGTAGGATTCTCCAGGCAAGAACACTGGAGTGGGTAGCCATTCCCTTCTCCAGGGACCTTCCTGACTCAGGGAATAAATCCAGGTATCCTACATTATAAGCAGATTCTTTACTCTCTGTGCCACCAGGGAAGGCAGGGATTGGGGTAAATCCAAGGTTTAATTAGTGTCCAGTTTTGTTCAAATTGAGGTTATTTTTCACATGTGTTTTCAGGATGGACAGTTATAAAGTACTCCTTTAGCTCTGCTGGCTCCATGCTTACATGGCTAAATCCCTGGCCAAAAAGTATTACTGCAGCTTTGTGTGTGTGTGTGTGTGTGTGTGTCATTATATTTCATATAGTGACTAAATTTGAAAGCTCTCTCCTTCCTTCCTTCTTTCCTTTCTTTTTCTCTTTTAACTATGTCCAATGTAAAAATAGAGTTCATTATCAAAATGTCATCATACCCAATGGCAGCCTATATTTTTATTTAATCCAACCAGGAAAGCATTCTGGTTGTCATGAGACAGTAATAGGAACACTATTCTTGGTCATGGACCACCACAATTCATGAAAATTTCATTTGTTTAGGGAGAAACAATGTATTAAAGATAGATGCACAAGGCTATACACCAGATTGTCAGCAGTTCTTATCCCTAGAGAACTGATCCAAAGGAAGAGAACAGAACAAGGAGAGGAGTGTATCAAATGTTCACTTTATAAGTTCATGCATTGTCTCAAAAAATGTGTAGGGGGCATACATTACTTTTATAATAAAAAAATACCTATAAAAATCTAACAGTTCTTTGCTGAAAATAAGCATGGAAATAGAAAAAAAATAGTCTAAGAATTTTCAAATAATAAGAAGGAATCTATTAGAAAAACATTAAACATATAAAGCCTATAAACAGATTCTCATGCTCACTCGTACAGATTTCAGACCACTGATTAAAATCTGATACTGATATAACTGAAGTGACTTAGCAGCAGCAGCATATTTTGTTAGAGTGGCCTTACTCACCTTGACAGGTCTTATTTTGAGTTCAATTTCAGTCAGTTCAGTTCAGTCGCTCAGTTGTGTCTGACTCTTTGTGACCCCATGTATTGCAGGAGCTTCCCTGTCCATCACCAACTCCCAGAACTTACTCAAACTCATGTCCATTGTGTCGGTGATGACATTCAACCATCTCATCCTCTGCCATCCTCTTGTCCTCCTGCCTTCAACCTTTCCCAGGATCAGGGTCTTTCCCAGTGAGTCGGTTCTTCACATCAGGTGGCCAAAGTGTTAGAGTTTCAGCTTCAACAGTCCTTCCAATGACTATTCAGGACTGATTTCCTTTAGAATAGACTGGTTGGATCCCCTTGCTGTCCAAGGGACTCTCAAGAGTCGTCTCCAACACTATGGTTCAAAAGCATCAATTCTTTGGCACTCAGCTTTCTTTGTAGTCCAACTCTCACATCCATACATGACTATTGGAAAAACCATAGCTTTGACTAGATGGATATTTTTTGGTAAAGTAATGTCTCTGCTTTTTAGTATGTTGTCTAAGTTTATAATAGCTTTTCTTCCAAGGAGCAAGCATCTTTTAATTTCACGGCTGGAGTCACCATCTGCAGTGATTTGGAAGCCCAAAAAATAGTCTCTCACTGTTTCCACAGTGTTCCCATCTATTTGCCATAAAGGGATGGGACTGGATGCCTTGATCTTAGTTTTCTGAATATTGAGGTTTTTTAAAATTATTTTTTATTGAAGGTAATTGCTTTACAGAATTTTGCTTTTTTCTGTCAAACCTCAACATGAATCAGCCACAGGTATACACATATCCCCTCCCTTTTGAACCTCCCTCCTGTCTCCCTCCCCACCACACCCCTCTAGGTTGATACAGAGTGCTTGATTGAGTTTCCAGATTCATACTGCAAATTCCCACTGGCTATCTATTTTACATATGGTATTGTAAGTTTCCATGTTACTCTTTCCATACATCTCACCCTCTCCTCTTAAGAATGTTCCACAGTTTGTTGTGGTCTATGCAGTTAAAGGCGCTGGCATACAAATAAAGAAAAGTAGATGTTTTTCTGGAATTCTCTTGCTTTTTCAATGATCCAACAGATGTTGGCAACTTGATCAACAGATGTTGGCAATCATTGGTTCCTCTGCCTCTTCTAAATCCAACTAGAATATGTGGGATTTCTCAGTTCACATACTTTTGAAGCCTGGCTTGGAGAAGTTTGAGCATTACTTTGCTAATGTGTGAGATGAGTGCAATTTTGTGTGAGATGAGTGCAATCGTGTGGTACTTTGAACATTCTTTGGCATTGCCTTTCTTTGGGAATATACAGTAGAGAAAAGGTGAAAACAATTCATGTCCCTCAATAGATGAATGTTAAAGAAAATGTGGTATACTTACATGATAGGATACTATTTAGCCAAAAAGAAATGAATGAAGTTCTAATACAACAAGGATGAATCTTGGAAACATTTTGCTAGGTGAAATAAGCCAAACACAAAAGGACAAATGGTTTATAATTCCACTTCTGTGAGTACCTAGAGCAGGCAAATCCACAGAAACAGAGTAGAATTCAGGTACCAGGGGTGAGGGGAAGGGAGGGATAAGCAGATGTCATTTACTGGTTGCAGAGTTTCTGTTTGGGATAGTGAAAAAGTTCTGGAAATAGATAATAATGGTGGCACAAATTTGTGAATATGCTAAATGCCACTGAATTGAACACTTAAAAATGGCTAAAATCATGCTTCCTTGGCAGTCCAGTGTTTAGGACTCTGCACTCCCACTGCAGGGAACCTGAGTTTGACCCATGGTTTAGGAAATAAGATCCCACATGCCACATGATGTGGCCAAAAGAAAGAAAGAAAGAAAATGGCAAAAATGGTAAATCCGTTATGTATAGTGGTGATTGGTGGTTTAGTCACTACATTGAGTCCAATTCTTGGGATCCCATTGGACTGGAGCCCACCAGGCTCCTCTGTCCATGGGATTCTCCAGTCAAGAATACTGGAGAAGTTTGTCATTTCCTTCTCTAGAGGATCTTCCTGACCCAGAAATCAAACCCAGGTCTCCTGCATTGAAGGCAGATTCTTTACTGACTGAGCTATGGGGGAAGCTCCTTAAGCTCTGTAATATATACTTTACTACATTAAAAAAAAATATCAAACTGAAGAGAGTATCAACTAAGCGGAACATAAACATGCCCTGTGACCCAGCAATTCTATCTCTGGGTATATCCCAATGGAAAGAAATACCATGTTCACCAAAAGATGTGAGAAGAAATGTTCATAGCAGCACTATTTGCAATAGCCCAATTTAAATCAATTTAAATATAATTCAATTTAAGTAACCTAACTCCTCAGTTGATGCCTTCTCCTCAAAGGATATCACAAGGACATCCCAAAGGTGATGTATTCATGAGAGTACTTACTCAATTTCCCTCAAAGGTACTCTGTTGACCATTTCATTTGCTAACAACACTTTCATTTGCTAACAACACAATATTTACCAAATATTTTATTGCAAAAGTTCTCTCTAAAATTTACCCATAGTTTTTTGACACCAGTAACTTACTTCATTTCTTGTCTGAATTTCTGAAATAACTTTCTAACTGAACACTTAAAATTCAATTCCTGTATTCTTTCAATGCATTCTGTATATAAACCTCAGAATTATTTTTATAATAGGCCAAATTTTATCAATGCACTCATTTCTTAAGACCTTTAATGACTTCCAACTAACAAGACACAANACTCTCACATCCATACATGACTATTGGAAAAACCATAGCTTTGACTAGATGGATATTTTTTGGTAAAGTAATGTCTCTGCTTTTTAGTATGTTGTCTAAGTTTATAATAGCTTTTCTTCCAAGGAGCAAGCATCTTTTAATTTCACGGCTGGAGTCACCATCTGCAGTGATTTGGAAGCCCAAAAAATAGTCTCTCACTGTTTCCACAGTGTTCCCATCTATTTGCCATAAAGGGATGGGACTGGATGCCTTGATCTTAGTTTTCTGAATATTGAGGTTTTTTAAAATTATTTTTTATTGAAGGTAATTGCTTTACAGAATTTTGCTTTTTTCTGTCAAACCTCAACATGAATCAGCCACAGGTATACACATATCCCCTCCCTTTTGAACCTCCCTCCTGTCTCCCTCCCCACCACACCCCTCTAGGTTGATACAGAGGGCTTGATTGAGTTTCCAGATTCATACTGCAAATTCCCACTGGCTATCTATTTTACATATGGTATTGTAAGTTTCCATGTTACTCTTTCCATACATCTCACCCTCTCCTCTTAAGAATGTTCCACAGTTTGTTGTGGTCTATGCAGTTAAAGGCGCTGGCATACAAATAAAGAAAAGTAGATGTTTTTCTGGAATTCTCTTGCTTTTTCAATGATCCAACAGATGTTGGCAACTTGATCAACNCCAAAAAATAGTCTCTCACTGTTTCCACAGTGTTCCCATCTATTTGCCATAAAGGGATGGGACTGGATGCCTTGATCTTAGTTTTCTGAATATTGAGGTTTTTTAAAATTATTTTTTATTGAAGGTAATTGCTTTACAGAATTTTGCTTTTTTCTGTCAAACCTCAACATGAATCAGCCACAGGTATACACATATCCCCTCCCTTTTGAACCTCCCTCCTGTCTCCCTCCCCACCACACCCCTCTAGGTTGATACAGAGGGCTTGATTGAGTTTCCAGATTCATACTGCAAATTCCCACTGGCTATCTATTTTACATATGGTATTGTAAGTTTCCATGTTACTCTTTCCATACATCTCACCCTCTCCTCTTAAGAATGTTCCACAGTTTGTTGTGGTCTATGCAGTTAAAGGCGCTGGCATACAAATAAAGAAAAGTAGATGTTTTTCTGGAATTCTCTTGCTTTTTCAATGATCCAACAGATGTTGGCAACTTGATCAACAGATGTTGGCAATCATTGGTTCCTCTGCCTCTTCTAAATCCAACTAGAATATGTGGGATTTCTCAGTTCACATACTTTTGAAGCCTGGCTTGGAGAAGTTTGAGCATTACTTTGCTAATGTGTGAGATGAGTGCAATTTTGTGTGAGATGAGTGCAATCGTGTGGTACTTTGAACATTCTTTGGCATTGCCTTTCTTTGGGAATATACAGTAGAGAAAAGGTGAAAACAATTCATGTCCCTCAATAGATGAATGTTAAAGAAAATGTGGTATACTTACATGATAGGATACTATTTAGCCAAAAAGAAATGAATGAAGTTCTAATACAACAAGGATGAATCTTGGAAACATTTTGCTAGGTGAAATAAGCCAAACACAAAAGGACAAATGGTTTATAATTCCACTTCTGTGAGTACCTAGAGCAGGCAAATCCACAGAAACAGAGTAGAATTCAGGTACCAGGGGTGAGGGGAAGGGAGGGATAAGCAGATGTCATTTACTGGTTGCAGAGTTTCTGTTTGGGATAGTGAAAAAGTTCTGGAAATAGATAATAATGGTGGCACAAATTTGTGAATATGCTAAATGCCACTGAATTGAACACTTAAAAATGGCTAAAATCATGCTTCCTTGGCAGTCCAGTGTTTAGGACTCTGCACTCCCACTGCAGGGAACCTGAGTTTGACCCATGGTTTAGGAAATAAGATCCCACATGCCACATGATGTGGCCAAAAGAAAGAAAGAAAGAAAATGGCAAAAATGGTAAATCCGTTATGTATAGTGGTGATTGGTGGTTTAGTCACTACATTGAGTCCAATTCTTGGGATCCCATTGGACTGGAGCCCACCAGGCTCCTCTGTCCATGGGATTCTCCAGTCAAGAATACTGGAGAAGTTTGTCATTTCCTTCTCTAGAGGATCTTCCTGACCCAGAAATCAAACCCAGGTCTCCTGCATTGAAGGCAGATTCTTTACTGACTGAGCTATGGGGGAAGCTCCTTAAGCTCTGTAATATATACTTTACTACATTAAAAAAAAATATCAAACTGAAGAGAGTATCAACTAAGCGGAACATAAACATGCCCTGTGACCCAGCAATTCTATCTCTGGGTATATCCCAATGGAAAGAAATACCATGTTCACCAAAAGATGTGAGAAGAAATGTTCATAGCAGCACTATTTGCAATAGCCCAATTTAAATCAATTTAAATATAATTCAATTTAAGTAACCTAACTCCTCAGTTGATGCCTTCTCCTCAAAGGATATCACAAGGACATCCCAAAGGTGATGTATTCATGAGAGTACTTACTCAATTTCCCTCAAAGGTACTCTGTTGACCATTTCATTTGCTAACAACACTTTCATTTGCTAACAACACAATATTTACCAAATATTTTATTGCAAAAGTTCTCTCTAAAATTTACCCATAGTTTTTTGACACCAGTAGCTTACTTCATTTCTTGTCTGAATTTCTGAAATAACTTTCTAACTGAACACTTAAAATTCAATTCCTGTATTCTTTCAATGCATTCTGTATATAAACCTCAGAATTATTTTTATAATAGGCCAAATTTTATCAATGCACTCATTTCTTAAGACCTTTAATGACTTCCAACTAACAAGACACAACCCAAACTTCTGAACCTGGTTATTACCAATGCACCCTTTTCACCACAGGACTCTTTCTTCCTTCCCCTTTCTTCTCTCACACCTGTACATTAGGGGCATTAGCACTGAATATATGCTTGGGATTAAATTTTTAGCTCACCCTGTAAATGCATACAAGTATTATGAATTTATGTAATTGCATACTGTCAATACAGTGGAATTAATCTCCCTTAACCAGACTCTATCATCCATATAAAATTAATTTTTCTAAAGGTAAGTAGCAGTTGGTATGGAGTAGAGTGTACATTTTCTACTTCCAGCAATTTAGTTTGAATCCCACAAGATTCAAATCTGAGGAAAATTACTTTATCATCTAGGCTTTAGTTTTCTTAGCTGTAAAAAAAAAAAAAAAAAGAGAGAGATGATAATAGAATCCATCACACTGGTTTGAGATGGAATGAAAATTAAAGGAGATACCACAATGTAAAGCATTTGGGAAAGTCCCTGACACGTGCTTTCATCTGAGTCAATGTAACCTATTATACAAATTGCCTTTTCTATCATGTAGCATTTTACCAGTTCCATATTTCAGACACTAGTCTCTATTTATGCTAATTGATTTATTCAACATATTTATTTCAAACTCTGTTCTATGCATTATATGAGTCACAGGGAAGCTAAAATGATAGCTTAAGACTCAAGACTCTCACTTTCTTAAAACTGACATTAACCATATATAGTGTGTCATTGACAGTTATAGTCATTCTCGCTAATCTTCAAATAACCCTGAAAGTATATTTCACACATTTTTAACAGAAGGGGTTACTGAAGCTCTAACAATATAAAGTAATTTAAGGTCAGACAGGTAATGAGTGATAGAGTTAAAAAATAATCTTAATGTGTAGTCTATCTCCCACCCCATCTTAAGCTCGTATTGGCTACCACTTAGTGTCTTTAGTAGATCATGAAGTATAAAGATTTAGATATATTATTTCAAAGCATCACAACTGTAATGTTACCATTTCTCTTTTAAATGTAATATAAGCAAATTGAGACAAAATTGTGGTAAATATACCTTAATAACTATTCATGAGTTAGAAGCAATGGCTAGATGTGCGCATACCAAGAGAATGAATCTTTTTAAAATGATGCCAAAACAAACAAAAAAAAATGAAAAGAAAAAAGAAACAATGTAAGATACATAATCCAATTCCATTTATACATTTACACAAGTAAAACACACACGCACATAAAATAATATCTGTTTTGTAAGAAAAGATACAAACAAAACAATATTCAGAATTGAAAACAGGCTTTCTTATTATAAAGCAAGGATTCATTATGGTGATAAATGCAGACAAAGAATAAAATCTAAAGAGAAGAGGTTCCTGCAGGAACTAATGGTGTGTGCATGTGTATGCCTGTGTGAAAGAGAGAAAGGAAGGGAGGAGACTAGTTAGAAATTTACTTAGAGAAAATACACAGTCAGCCTTAAATGTTCATTCAAATCTATTCCATACTCTCCCTAAAACACCATTTCCCCATTATGAACATTTAATTCTATGGGAAATTTTAGTGCCCAAAACAATGTGGTTTTGTAATTTAATGATGAGATAAATGTGTTAAGTACTTCAGGAAAGCATAGACAGTTTCCATGTCTATTCCTCAGCATACGTCATATATGTCTAGCTAATTATTAACTTTGAAGAAGTTATTGGAAAT
Source organism: Oreotragus oreotragus (assembly GCA_006410675.1). Lineage (NCBI taxonomy): Eukaryota > Metazoa > Chordata > Mammalia > Artiodactyla > Bovidae > Oreotragus > Oreotragus oreotragus. The sequence continues at coordinate 73,977 of SJYX01023478.1, read as the reverse complement.
GCCAATCTAATATAGGTTTGTTATTTAATTTTTGTTAACGGATCTCTAGTCATGTATGGATGGGAGAGTTGAACCATAAAGAAGGCTGAGTGCTAAAGAAGTGATGCTTTTGAATTGTGGTGTTGGAGAAGACTTTTGAGAGTCCCTTGGACTGCAAGGAGATCAAACCAGTCAAACTTAAAGAAAATCAATCCTGAATATTCATTGGAAGTACTGATGCTAAAGCTCCAATACTTTGGCCCCCTGATGCAAACAGCTGACTCATTAGAAAAGACTCTGATGCTGGGAAAGATTGAGGGCAGGGGAAGGGGATGACAGAGGATGAGATAGTTGGATGGCATCACTGACTCAATGGACATGAGTTTGAACAAGTTCTGGAAGTTGGTGAAGGACAGGGAAGCCTGGCATGATGTAGTCCATGGGGTCACAAAGGTCAGACATGACTAAGTGCCTGAACAACAAACAACAATGGAACATTGAATGAATTTTATTTTCAAAAATTATCCTCAAATTTATATTTTTGCTGGCAGAATGCTATGGGTANAGTTCTGGAAGTTGGTGAAGGACAGGGAAGCCTGGCATGATGTAGTCCATGGGGTCACAAAGGTCAGACATGACTAAGTGCCTGAACAACAAACAACAATGGAACATTGAATGAATTTTATTTTCAAAAATTATCCTCAAATTTATATTTTTGCTGGCAGAATGTTATGGGTAGTATAGTCTTTTACAGCTTAACTCAATGTTCCTATAACTTTTTGTGCAGCAGAGCTACTTTTAATAAATTATGTTTGACCTTGAATAGGTAATTTAGGAGAAAAAGAAGCCCCACTTGTATAACCAGGTTCCCTTTTTTTTAGCCTATGGAAAGTAACAGGAATATATATATTTCATAGGAATAAAAAATACAAGTTTATCAAATGATTGTTTTGAAAACAACTTTCCTAAACGAAATGCAGTATTGGTGTAAGGAAAAAAAAAAAAAAAAACCTCTTCCACAGCTAGCCTCACCGTACAATCAGACCTAATAAGGATTTTTTTTAGGTAGAGAGTTAGTCATGAGTAACGAGGGGTAGCTTGATTGAAAGGGATGAAAGCTGATATCTATACCCCATCCCAGACACACCCAAGAGAGTTCATATATATGCTACAAAATGACCACAAAGACTTTTTCAACCCCTGCACTTGTGCCCTAGGCACACAGTGGACACAAACTAGCCATAGCGGCTACCTCAAGAAACCTTAGGCAGCTAGGAGTTACATTAAGTGCTCATAAGTATTCTACACATGTGTATGTCTGACTATAACCGACTGAATTATGGGAAGAAATATATAACAGAGCCCACTGTTATCTAACTTATAACTGTCAATTGGCCTTGAGCATATGCCCATTTGCATTCTCTTTCATTGACTGGTCGTGGGTACAAGCCCTGTTTTGCATGGGCACAACCAAAAGGAGGAGATGGGGGGTATAAAAAGGGGGAAGCCAAGAGGGAACATTAGAGTAACTCCTTTGGGGTCGGCCTGCTCCCATGTCTTAGGCATATCTGTCTAATATTCTGTCTGCTTGAGCTGTAACTGAGCTGCAACTTGTCTATTGTTTGTAGAGCAGACTTTTGGACTCTGAGGGAGAGGGAGAGGGAGAGGGTGGGATGATTTGGGAGAATAGCATTGAAATATGTGTACTATCATGTAAGAAATGAATCGCCAGTCTATGTTAAAAAAAAAAAAAAGCAAACAAAAATAAATAAATAAATAAATAAACATTTTAGCCCATAGTTCTAAATTTCTGTTGCAATGAGATAAGAACCAATAAATAAACCAACACAGCAATGTGATGAGAGAATAAAGGAATCGGTTCATATAATAAAATGTTTCAAAGTATATACTATTTTTTTTCCTAAGTGTTAAATTTCGAGGTACTCTGAATAAACTGCATAAAACACAAAAAAGGAAAAATGCCTGAAAGGACCCTTGTAAATATAGCTCTCTTTCTAACTTATTGAAGATATCTTATGAGATGTATTTCTGAATGAAGTTTTTTTTTTTCTCTATTTATCTTACTGCCTAAACTTAAGACAGTAGGATAATATCCTGATATTTTCTCTTTTACAATACAGTTGGCCCTCCAAATCCACAGGTTCCATATTACTGGAGTCAACCAACAGTGGATAAAAAAAGATGTAGAAAAAAATTCCAGAAAGTTCCAAAAAGAAAAACTTAAATTATCTGTATAAAGGAGGCTATCTGTAGGTTATACACAAATATTATACCATTGTATATAAAGCATTTGAGCATCTCTAGAACTTGATGTTTGTGAAAGATTATTACCAATCTCCTGTGGATACTGAGGGACAGCTGCATTATCTATCCATATCTGTATATTATATACCTATAGATCACAAAAATCTTTATTTCTACATCTGTATAACTGTCCCAATTCAAATCAGTTTTGGAATAATATCAGTTAAAAATGAGTAATTTTACATGTAAACAATAATAATGATCAATGTTTACTCTCCTTATCCTAATTTAGGCTCTGCCCATGCAGATATATTGTTCCACTTAATTCTTACAAACTCCTTCGAGAAATGAATTCTATTATTCTTTTACAGATAGGTAACTTCACCTCAATAAATAACTTGCTCGTATTTACCAGTAGATGAATATAGGTACTAGAATAGTCACACTGGACTTTTAGTAAACACCAGGTAAACCTGAAAGCATGGATCTGAAAACCAAAGTGAATCCAAGACATATGGAAGTTCAGGGAGATGAGGGAAATGCTAGAAAACAAAAATAACCCTGGCTGTGCATTTGTTGTCAGGTTCTATAATGCTGTACCGCTAGATCCTGTCTGGTGAGGACCCCCAAGGACACACGTGCAGTCTAGCAAAATATGTTTATTGATGTGTAACATTGTGCACAAGTTCTGGTACATAGAAATTGCTCGAAATATATTACTTTCCTCTGCTGGCTCTGTCGGGGAAGGCAATGGCACCCCACCCCAGTACTCTTGCCTATTTTTTTTCTCACATTTAGCTTGTACAAGACCTTCCAGAAGAGAAAAAATTTAAAAGTTGGATGGTTAGGTAAAATATATATGTGAAACATGAAAAAAATTCAATCAAAATAAGGAAATTAGAAGCTGCATTGAAAAAAAAATGACTAGAGCATATGATGGAAACTTTCTTAATATTAAACGTTTTTGACATAAACTGTTTCAATACTCTTGTGGGAGGCTGGTGAATATATCTATCTATATAAAATGATTGAATCTATAGAATATAAAATGAGGCATATATTTGTCACTTCATTTGTTTTGTTTTTATTTTTTTTATTATCTTTTTTTTCCCCTTCTAACATTTTTTAATATAAATTCATTTATTTTAATTGGAGGCTCATTACTTTACCGTATTGTATTGGTTTTGCCATACATCAACATGAATCCGCCACCAGTATACATGTGTTCCCCATCATGAACTCCCCTCTCCCCTCTCTCCCCATACCATCCCTCTGGGTCGTCCCAGTGCACCAGCTCCAAGCATCCAGCATCATGCATCGAACCTGGACTGGCAACTCGTTTCATATATGACATTATATATGTTTCAATGTCATTCTCCCAAATCATCCCACCCTCTCTCTCCCCCACAGAGTCCAAAAGACTGTTCTATACATCTGTGTTTCTTTTGATTTCTCGCATACAGGGTTATTGCTACCATCTTTCTAAATTCCATATATATGCATTAGTAACTATTTCATGTAAGTCAGATATTTCTCAAAGCAGGTTTAAGGGCCATAAACTAGTCTATAATTCTTCCTCTCATTCTGCTCAGTCTTTGATTGTATTAATAGTTATACTTTCCAACCTCAGCTCATTTTTCATCTTTTCAAGGAAATACTGATACGGACTCACCATATGAAAGAAATTTTTTATGCTCTGATACCAAGCTTTATGCTCAGATGTGCAATCAGTTCTTGCTCTTCAAGAAGTTGAAAGAAAAGGGATCAGAACTATTTGTGATTCTGACAATCATTTAAGGAAGCATAAAGGGAATTCCCACTTTTTAGGAATCTTTCTTTTATACATCCTTGAAGATAATTTTCCACTACTTCCTGTTTTATAGGATTTTTTTCCCCCTACTGAAATACAGAATTTCAGATTGCTCTACATCTGAAGACATAGCCAAGAATCAGGGGGGCAATTTTCTGATCTTCTTGCCTGAAAACAGATTACTTATCTTTCAAATGAGCCTTGTGATTAGGGAAAATAAATGAGCATTATGCATCAGTTGTTCAAATATTCCATTTTCCTGTCATTACAGCATGTTAAGTTAACATTTCTAATTATGTATATAACTTTTATTTGACTCATCCTTCAGTGAAAGAATCTAGCTTTCTCAAACTTGGCAACAAAAAAAATACATATATTTTCATAATCAAATTCTAAAGTAGCTAATTAAAATCTACTGAATTATACTGAATAAAAGATTCCATTCATCCAACCTACCATTCCGACCATTGTACAAACAAATTTTTCCATGTGGACTATGGTTATTTATCTGATTATAAATTTTTTTTGTACATGTACTCTTCCTCAAACCTAGAATTTTTACCTCCTTCTTATAAATCATTTTTTAAGTCACCTTCATTCTGTTTGTTTAAAAATAAATTAAAATAAGTCAAGTTGACATGAGAACTCTTAGCATCTTTTATTAGATAATTTAAATTGTTTGAAATGGATAAAGTTTAGTGTTCCTCTACAACATTGCTATCAAGTTATAATGAAAATAGTTCTCAGACCAAATTTCATCATATTTACAGACATTTATTAAGTAAATTTAAGAATCACTAAATAGTTCATAAAACCTGTGCTCTAAATTAGGAAGCCACATCTCTTTGTTCATTTATCTATCTGAATACAACTTGCATAAAATTACATGAGGCACACCTGACAAGATTCCAGAAGTGGGATTCTATGATCTTGATTACTGGCAGTCGGCAAACCAAAATTCTCCATTTCCATTTCTAAATATAGGATATTTTATGAATCAAATTTTAGTTTTTTTCCTACTGGACTCTCTAAATGCATGGTTGTTCATGCACATTTGTTATTTATCTGTAGAATATCTTAGCCATTCTACAACTATCAACTACTATAAACTTCATCAGAGAGAGCACAAATTTCTAACATTTATTGGGCTGGTGGAAAATAGACAAATTTTACCAAATGAGCAGTTCTGAGTATAACTAGCCTTAGAGTATACCTTACATCAACCCGCCTTTTTTATATTGTGTCACTTGCTGTATTTTAAATTAAATTACTTATTTTGTGATATTCTAATATTTTATAATATGCTAATATCCAGTTAGCATATTGTGAAGGAACTCTCTTCTGTTGTAAAACAATGAAAAACTGCTGCTGCTGCTAAGTCACTTCAGTCGTGTCCGACTCTGTGTGACCCCATAGACGGCAGCCCACATTTATTGGGCTGGTGGAAAATAGACAAATTTTACCAAATGAGCAGTTCTGAGTATAACTAGCCTTAGAGTATGCCTTACATCAACCCGCCTTTTTTATATTGTGTCACTTGCTGTATTTTAAATTAAATTACTTATTTTGTGATATTCTAATATTTTATAATATGCTAATATCCAGTTAGCATATTGTGAAGGAACTCTCTTCTGTTGTAAAACAATGAAAAACTGCTGCTGCTGCTAAGTCACTTCAGTCGTGTCCGACTCTGTGTGACCCCATAGACGGCAGCCCACCAGGCTCCCCATCCCTGGGATTCTCCAGGCAAGAATACTGGAGTGGGTTGCCATTTCCTTCTCCAATGCATGAAAGAGAAAAGTGAAAGTGAAGTCGCTCAGTCTGTCCGACTGTTAGCGACCCCATGGACTGCAGCCCACCAGGCTACTCTGTCCATTGGATTTTCCAGGCAAGAGTACTGGGGTGGGGTGCCATTGCCTTCCCCATGAAGAAGAACAGTTATCTATTATTTTATATGTTTTATTTTTCATTATAGGGGTCAATTTGTGATTATATTGCTAGGGGCTCATCATCTTTAATTAACAGAAATTATGTATTCCTTAAATAGGAATCACAAAAGTAGATTTTCCAAAGAGCTTATGCTTGAATGCTGCATGACAATACTGCTGCTATAGGGGAAGAGAAAGGAGTCAGTCAGCTAATAAAAAGACTGTAAAAGACTCACTGGTTTTACTACTCAGTGGACAGGACTGGTAAAAGAAACGAAGAGATGAACTAAATCTGCTAGAGGTCGCCAGCAGGAGAGTGGTGTATTGGCAGTATCGCTTTGATATGTAGCTGGACCTAAATCTGAAACACAGCCCTGGACAGGGAACAAATGACTGAAATCTATAAGAATAGGCACTGTCAAAGAGGAAGAAGGATCATGTAAGTATAAAGGAGTCGAGCCAGAATGTCCAGGTCAGCCTCAGACGTAATAACAATGACTGAGTGCTTAGAAACCTATTAAATTTGAAGGATGTGTAGACGCAGCAGGAAAGTAAGGATTTCCATGTGTGGAAATGGTACAAATTCACTCAGACAAGCAGGTAGCTTTTCAGCTTTCTTTATGCTGATTACTGCCAGCTCAGTGTTTTCACTCTTTGATCTCAAAGTTCCCTGAGTTCCCTGCTAAGAGAAAGCAAAATAGAATTAACAGCATCATGAAAATCTTCTGTTCTGCAAATGTGATTCTTCCATGCAGTCTCTCTCATTTTTTGATGTATCTCTACTAGGTAAATGGCTGCTTTCAGAGTTTAGATTCTAACTCAGTTAACCTCAACTACCTTTATTATTTATATCAACCAAGAATTTCAGTAAAAATCTAGGAATAGCCTGGAAATGAGACAACAGGGATGAAATCATTTAAATCTCCTACATACTCAGTGGATGTACAGGTGAAAGATATGTTTTCGTTATTTGTATTGAATGCAAGGGAACACCTGAGATAATTTCTTTTTATATAAGACTATTAAAATTAAGGAAGTGATCTATTCATTGGTCTTATTTTCTAGCCAATTTGGTTCAGTTCTAATGGACTATTTGAATATCCACGCTATTAAACCACAAAGTACAATGATAAACAATATGAAATCCTAGACTTTGAAAACCCTACTTCATCTGCTGAATATAATATACTTTCCAGACTTTTGACAATAGAACAAACTCATACATGTGTGGAGAAAATTCACTTTTACAAACAAACTAATTAATGAGGTCTAGGTAGTTTGATATTTTTATGAACAGAATTGTAATAACAAAATGGCTATCATGTGTTTAATAAGCTATTATATTATAATTATTGTTATTATTACTGTGTGCTTATACTGTACTTCAAAAATTCAGTCTTTGCAGTGATCTTATATGGTATCTTATTATCACATTCTACACATTTAGAGAGGTTAAAGTAACTTTCTCCTGGTGCCAGTAGTGCATGAGGAAAGCAATGGTCTGACGTTGAATCCATTTATCTGACTCTAAATTAATCCAGGAGAAGGCAATGGCACCCCACTCCAGTACTCTTGCCTGGAAAATCCCATGGACAGAAGAGCCTGGTAGCCTGCAGTCTATGAGGTCGCTAGGAGTCAGACACGACTGAGCGACTTCACTTTCCCTTTTCACTTTCATGCATTGGAGGAGGAAATGGCAAACCACTCCAATATTCTTGCCTGGAGAATCCCAGGGACGGGGAGCCTGGTGGGCTGCCGTCAATGGGGTCTCACAGAGTCAGACATGACTGAAGCGACTTGGCAGAAATTAATCCTATTACCATTAACTGAATCTTTTTTTTTTCCTGACAAATCTGTATTAAATATCCACTATTTATAGACACAGTTCAAGAAACCTATGATACATCTGTGAATAGAATCAAACATTAATGCCTTGATGGATCCTATCTTTTATGGGGATTATGATCTTAAACAAGAAACAAAAATAAATAAGTGAAAATAGTATACCATATTAGATTATGATAAGTGCAATAGAAAAGTATAGCAGGATATGTAGAACTTGGAGGGGAGAATTACACTTTTAAATAGCTGCAGTGAGATGGAGATTTTTAAGCAAAGACTAGAAGGACGTAAGATATAAAGCCATAGAGATATTTAGAGGGGAAAGTTCAGACAAAGAATATAGAGCACAAAGTGAGGGGTTGGTCTGGAATATTTGAGGAGTTGCAATGTGGACTCAGTGACATGAAGAAGAGAGAGGCAAAATAGATAATTATAGGGAGTCAATGACATAAAGGTTTACAGACCATTGTGTGGTCTTTTTGTTTTCTCAAAGAGCAACAAAGGAAATGTTAACACATTTAAGGTAAGCATGACATGGTCTACGTGATCAATCTGACAAATATTGGAGAATAAACTTTAAGGGAGTGTGCATGGCAGGGATGGAATCACAGAGACAAGATAGGAGGCTACTGCAGAATCCCAGAGAAGACCATAGTGGGTCAGAGTAGCAACAGGGAAGAGGAGGAGATATTGTCCAATTAAGGTTTTATCTGAAAGTACAGCCAACAGGCAATTTTGACAGGCTGCTTTGAGATAAAGAAAGAGAAATTAAGGTCAACTCCAAGTGTTGATCTCCAGCAACTAGAAGTATTAAGCTATTGTCAACTAAGATAGATGAGAAAGAATTTGGGTAGAATAGCTCATTTTTCCCTTTTAGACTGGAGAGTGATGATCAAGTGTTCAATTTTAAATATATTTACATTTTAGAAGTAGAATTATCAGGCAGGCTACTGTATCTATGAGTTTGGACAGCTAGGTTGGGGTATATTTGGGAAATAGCAAACACATTTACTCATATCTTAGACTCTGCAGACATAAGATTATATGGGATTACCAAAGGAGTATAGATAAGAAATGGGGCTTCCAAACTGGTTATGAAATTGAGAGAAATCACCATGGAGACTGAGTTCTAGCAACAAGTGAATAAGATGGAAATCAAACAATTATGACAACAACCATGGTTGCCCTGGAACCCTAAGGAAGATAGTTCGTCAAGAGAAAAGAGTTACCAAGAATATAAAATATGACTATTGCCAAGAACATAAAATATGACACTAAATGTGGCATTTACTAGAGTACCAGACTTCATTGGTGATAGTGAAAAGCAGTTTCAGTCAAAAGATGAGAGTGGAAGACTGAATCACATAGGTTCAAGAGAAAATTGGAGGAAGAATAGAATCTACAGTAAAATATCACCATATTCGTGTGAAGGGAACCAAGAAAATGTATACCTGGGGTAGTAGGTATAAAGGAAAGTGATGTTAAGATAAGCTTGCTTGTTTTTAATGGGAGAAATGCTGTCATTTTATATGGCTAAATAAATTATTTAGTAGGGAAGTAAAAAACAAGGATATAAATGAGATAGAGATAAATTGCTGGAGCAATGTTCTTGAGTAGATGTGATCAAGGTTACAAATGTAAGTATTAGTTTTTGATAGAACATGTAGAGCTAATCCATAGCAAGAGGAAAACAGCATGGAAGTATATCTGTAATTAGATGTTGGGGGCACCTACAGAAATGATCTTTTGATTACTTAATTTTGTGAATTAATAATCATGAGAGGTTGAAGATGGTGAAGGAGGTATTAGAGAGGAGCAGGCATCAGAAAGTCATTGAGGAGAGTGGGTCAACCAGTTAATGAGGGGAATATAGAATGACTGCAGGACAGTGTTAAAGTCAATGTAGGGTTTATGATCAAGAATTTCAAGTGCAAAGAGTTATTGTGGTTGTATATTTTCCCATAGCCACATTAAGCTTCTGGGTGCAAGGATGAGGCAGGCAGAAAGTTTGATTTCAACAGGGTTAATGGCAACCCACTCCAGTACTCTTGCCTGGAAAATCCCAAGGACGGAGGGGCCTGGTGGGCTGCAGTCCATGGGGTTGCTAGGAGTCGGACACAACTGAGCGACTTCACTTTCATGCATGGGAGAAGGAAATGGCAACCCACTCCAGTGTTGTTGCCTGGAGAATCCCAGGGATGGGGGAGCCTGGTGGGGTGCCGTCTAAGGTGTCGACTTAGCAGCAGCAGCAGCAGTAGTAAGGTACTTTTACAGTGACTGGTCGTGGGATTGAAAACTTCTTAAGGTCAGAAGGAAGGACATCAATGGATTGAGTGATAGCAGAAAAGGATCAGGAGCATCAGTGTGGTCCTAGTTTCCTAGCAGAGGAAGCTCACCTGAATCAGAGGACATGATGATCAGAGAGAAGGTTTCATAGAATAGAGATAGTGAAGGGCTGCATTCTTGAGAGCAACAAGGCTATGACAGGCATAAGTAGGGTGAGTGTAAAGTTAGACATCAATAAAGTAGGGTTCTAGAAGAACTATCTTGGTTCATTGAAGTCTAGACTAAGAGTTTTAGGGAGGAATGTACAAGAGTACCCTGAAAGCCAGTATAATGTACATGTATCTCACATTGAGTCGTTAAATTATAAGTTACTGTTTGCTTAAAAGCAAGATTTACTGTTTTACATAGTGCTCCTATAAGGATGTAGAATTACAAAACAAAGTCTCAGCAACAGCTGCATGCATAGAGGGTTATCTTATAGTTTTAAAAGTGTTATCTCACTCTTGCTACATTTCTTCAAGCATCTTCAATATTATTTTCCACTCTATTTTCCTAAACCTTAAGCCTTCAAGTGGTGTCCACATCATTTAATAGCTTACTATGAATGGCTCTGCTTTTCTAACCTGTTTAGTTAAAAACCGGTGCTGTTGATCCATTTCAGTTCTGTGTTTGGTTTCTTGCTTCCACAGCTGCTTTTTGCTCGCCTCACCTCTCTGATGCTGTCAGCAAGAGAGCAAGGCTAAGATGGAAAATACAAAGTTCACATTCACACTCCTTTTCCTTGAATTCTGGCTTACTTCCAGCCACCTACTCCCTCATTGCGGTTCACAGTAATTTAATCTTGCTTTACACAAAGAAAGTAAATTTTCCAGTTTAATTTAAAGTATATAAGATTAGAAATAAGAAATGTGATACAGTTAAAAAGAAGAAAAATGCAGCCAATCCAATAAAAGAAATTGACACCTCAGAGGGCAAATAAGAAACTCGCATCTCATTCCGTAGTGTTCTATTTCATTCCAAAATGAATCCCTGCTGTAGATTTCACTTCCCCATTGGGAAATAAGTTTCCCTTTCTAGAAGAACAAATATATGATATGTGGTTGACAAGCTGCCCAATAAACCATAGCTATTTATTGCCAAGAATTCCATGCAAAGAAGTCTAACACAATCACTGCTCAAGATTCCATGTACTCTAAGATTGACGAGCTTTTTTGGAGAGCTTCCTAAAAATACAGAGATGTGATGTTTAATATATGCAGCCAATTTCTATTCCTGGTGAGTTCCCCAATTACCTGGCTTGATCATTCTGCACTCTAAAATACATAGCAAACCCTCAAGAGTAATCCATAATAAATTCCTTAGCTCAAATCAATAATGTATATTTTAAAATATGCTGCTCTCTTTCATTTCTTAATTTTGCCTAGTTTAAAGCTGTATAGTTCTATATTTGTCTATCTACAGAATAACACAATTTCCTTCATGGCTTTTGCCCCAAAATACATCTCCGTGCTTTCCTTTTGCATCACTTCTAACAGAGCTCTTTATCCTCCTCTCTTCTTTAGTTTTATTAATGGATCAAAATTTGAAACTTTAAGATGAGTTCTTATATTTCCTTTAGAAAGCTTTATTCTGACATCAGTGCTATGGCTTCTTTCAAGTTTTATGATTTTACTGTTCTCCTTTCCTCAGAAAATTACCTAAAATATTATATAAACCTCAATTCTATATGTGCAAATGGAGAAAACTCATGGTACAAATGGGATAGTGATAGTTTCCTAGCTTTATTAATTGTCAGAGCAGTGACACCTAGAATCTAGATGAAATACTAAAACTAGAGACTAAATATCCTCTTCTTTAGTTCTTGGATTTATTAGAGAAGAATCATCTATACATTGAACAAAAGAGGGAAAGTCAATTAAATTAGAAATATTACCACAGGCACTTGTACATCCACATACAAAAGTGTTGATTTCTTTTCTTGTGAAGAAAACAGTCTTATTGTTTTGACCCACTGCTTCCCCTACCCCAATAATAATACAAAGAAAAAAAGGAACCAATATCTTAGTTTTCCATCTTATTTACCTATAGTCATTTATAAAATATAATTTACGCCTTCATATAGTTAGAAAAATATATAACTGAAGAGTTTTCTCTCATAACACAGAATTTAATTGGTAGCAAAGCCCTTTAAGGTTTGTGAGGCAGGAAGTCCTCCTCTCTGGACGGGAAACCTTAAGTTTGATGGAGAAGAGAGAAGCCGTGCAATTGTTGTTTTAAATGTGACTCTGACTACCTTGCTAAAGCAGAAGCTGAATTTTTCTTCCATATTTACCTTTTTCTCACACAGGAAACTAATATTTTTTAACTTTATTCTGTTTTCTTTATAAACATTTTGGACAAGTGAGGCAGAGACCAATAGTCTCTACCTGCTGGAGGGGGAGAGACTATATCTGGATATCTTAAACTCTGAACCCTTTTGACTTCCTGGTGGCTCAGACAGTAAAGAAACTGCCTGCAATGCAGGAGACCTGCTCTGCATCAATCCTTGGGTCAGGAAGATCCCCTGAGAAGAGAAGAGCAACCCACTCCAGTATTCTTGCCTGAAAAATTCCATGGACAGAGGAGCCTGGTGGGCTGTAGTCCATGGAGTCACAAAAGGTCAGGAAGACTGAGCAACGAACACTTGTAGGATTGAAATGGGTTTGATTTATAAGCTTACTTGAGCTATTTTTTTTTAATTTGTGGCTGCATATCATTTTTAAATCTCTCTCTATATATATATCTTATAAATACATATATCTCTCTTATTGATGATTGGATTCTAGCTGTTTTTCTAATAAATTCTTTGGATTTTTAAAGATTAAAATGAATTGCTTATCAGTCAATATATTTGCATATAAATGGAAAACATTTATAGAACACAGATACATTAAAAATGTTTATTTTATAATGTTTTGATATTTGAGTGATAAAGTAGTTTAATTTTTGAAACATATGAATCTGCATAAATTCCCATTAATTAATGTTTTATGGATATATTTGTTATCTGTTGCTGCATAATAAATTACCCCCACAATTTAGCAGTTTAACATAATAAGTATTTATTATCTCTCATAGTTTCTCAGGATCAGGAATGTGGGAGTAGCTTAGCTAAAGTGTGCCTCATGCTCTCTCAAGAGATTTCAGCCAAACTATGTACCAGTGCTGTAGGCATGCTAAAAGTGGCCTGGGATAGGAGAACCTGCTTGCAAGCCCACTCACATGTCTGTTGGCAAGGAAACACGGTTCTGTATGGCTCTCTACCAGAGTTAGCTCTTCTTCCTGTCAGGCTCTTTATAAGGTCTCTGAAAACATGGCGGTTTGCTTCCTCCAGAGAAAGGGGAAAGGAAAGAGAGATCCCAAGATGGAAACCATAGTCTTTTATAACCTAAGTTCATAAGCAATATCGTATTATCAAAGTATATACTATAGGTACAGTATATACAGAAAACTGGGATTTACTACACATATAGGGAGAATACCACACAAGGCTGTGGATACTAGAGAACAAGGATCATGGGACCACCTTGAAGGCTGCTGGCTACTGTTGTTAGATATTGTTCCTAAACCTGTTTTATTCACTTCTGAAATTAGCTACTTTGTACGTATGATGGAAAGTAGCACAATAAAACTGTGTTGCATGATCAAATAAATACTATAAGTAAAGTTAAGTCCACTTGCATGTTTCAAACATGCTTATGGGCAATAAGTACATTTATTTAGCATGCAACAAACTTTAAATGATTATGAATGGGATATAAATGCAATCAATAAACTTCATTCTCAGGCATATGTATACCTGAGGCTGATTTGTGTTGATGTGTGGCAGAGGTCAACACAGTATTTGAAGAAGTCCTTGGGCCTAGAAAAGAAGGTAAAGACCTCAAAGGCCCCCAGCCTGGAAAAAGAAGATAATGACCTCAAGGGTCCTTGCTGAACCACCTGACTTCGGGGATGACAAAACTGAAATTTAAGTCCCACCCCGATACTCCAGGCAGATTGCATCAGTCTGGGACCCCACCCCTGTTCATCTGCCTTACTAAATCTTCCTTGATCGCTTTCACAAAACCTCTCCTTAAATATGAAAAGAGCTAATCCATAGCAAGAGGAAAACAGCATGGAAGTATATCTGTAATTAGATGTTGGGGGCACCTACAGAAATGATCTTTTGATTACTTAATTTTGTGAATTAATAATCATGAGAGGTTGAAGATGGTGAAGGAGGTATTAGAGAGGAGCAGGCATCAGAAAGTCATTGAGGAGAGTGGGTCAACCAGTTAATGAGGGGAATATAGAATGACTGCAGGACAGTGTTAAAGTCAATGTAGGGTTTATGATCAAGAATTTCAAGTGCAAAGAGTTATTGTGGTTGTATATTTTCCCATAGCCACATTAAGCTTCTGGGTGCAAGGATGAGGCAGGCAGAAAGTTTGATTTCAACAGGGTTAATGGCAACCCACTCCAGTACTCTTGCCTGGAAAATCCCAAGGACGGAGGGGCCTGGTGGGCTGCAGTCCATGGGGTTGCTAGGAGTCAGACACAACTGAGCGACTTCACTTTCATGCATGGGAGAAGGAAATGGCAACCCACTCCAGTGTTGTTGCCTGGAGAATCCCAGGGATGGGGGAGCCTGGTGGGGTGCCGTCTAAGGTGTTGACTTAGCAGCAGCAGCAGCAGCAGTAGTAAGGTACTTTTACAGTGACTGGTCGTGGGATTGAAAACTTCTTAAGGTCAGAAGGAAGGACATCAATGGATTGAGTGATAGCAGAAAAGGATCAGGAGCATCAGTGTGGTCCTAGTTTCCTAGCAGAGGAAGCTCACCTGAATCAGAGGACATGATGATCAGAGAGAAGGTTTCATAGAATAGAGATAGTGAAGGGCTGCATTCTTGAGAGCAACAAGGCTATGACAGGCATAAGTAGGGTGAGTGTAAAGTTAGACATCAATAAAGTAGGGTTCTAGAAGAACTATCTTGGTTCATTGAAGTCTAGACTAAGAGTTTTAGGGAGGAATGTACAAGAGTACCCTGAAAGCCAGTATAATGTACATGTATCTCACATTGAGTCGTTAAATTATAAGTTACTGTTTGCTTAAAAGCAAGATTTACTGTTTTACATAGTGCTCCTATAAGGATGTAGAATTACAAAACAAAGTCTCAGCAACAGCTGCATGCATAGAGGGTTATCTTATAGTTTTAAAAGTGTTATCTCACTCTTGCTACATTTCTTCAAGCATCTTCAATATTATTTTCCACTCTATTTTCCTAAACCTTAAGCCTTCAAGTGGTGTCCACATCATTTAATAGCTTACTATGAATGGCTCTGCTTTTCTAACCTGTTTAGTTAAAAACCGGTGCTGTTGATCCATTTCAGTTCTGTGTTTGGTTTCTTGCTTCCACAGCTGCTTTTTGCTCGCCTCACCTCTCTGATGCTGTCAGCAAGAGAGCAAGGCTAAGATGGAAAATACAAAGTTCACATTCACACTCCTTTTCCTTGAATTCTGGCTTACTTCCAGCCACCTACTCCCTCATTGCGGTTCACAGTAATTTAATCTTGCTTTACACAAAGAAAGTAAATTTTCCAGTTTAATTTAAAGTATATAAGATTAGAAATAAGAAATGTGATACAGTTAAAAAGAAGAAAAATGCAGCCAATCCAATAAAAGAAATTGACACCTCAGAGGGCAAATAAGAAACTCGCATCTCATTCCGTAGTGTTCTATTTCATTCCAAAATGAATCCCTGCTGTAGATTTCACTTCCCCATTGGGAAATAAGTTTCCCTTTCTAGAAGAACAAATATATGATATGTGGTTGACAAGCTGCCCAATAAACCATAGCTATTTATTGCCAAGAATTCCATGCAAAGAAGTCTAACACAATCACTGCTCAAGATTCCATGTACTCTAAGATTGACGAGCTTTTTTGGAGAGCTTCCTAAAAATACAGAGATGTGATGTTTAATATATGCAGCCAATTTCTATTCCTGGTGAGTTCCCCAATTACCTGGCTTGATCATTCTGCACTCTAAAATACACAGCAAACCCTCAAGAGTAATCCATAATAAATTCCTTAGCTCAAATCAATAATGTATATTTTAAAATATGCTGCTCTCTTTCATTTCTTAATTTTGCCTAGTTTAAAGCTGTATAGTTCTATATTTGTCTATCTACAGAATAACACAATTTCCTTCATGGCTTTTGCCCCAAAATACATCTCCGTGCTTTCCTTTTGCATCACTTCTAACAGAGCTCTTTATCCTCCTCTCTTCTTTAGTTTTATTAATGGATCAAAATTTGAAACTTTAAGATGAGTTCTTATATTTCCTTTAGAAAGCTTTATTCTGACATCAATGCTATGGCTTCTTTCAAGTTTTATGATTTTACTGTTCTCCTTTCCTCAGAAAATTACCTAAAATATTATATAAACCTCAATTCTATATGTGCAAATGGAGAAAACTCATGGTACAAATGGGATAGTGATAGTTTCCTAGCTTTATTAATTGTCAGAGCAGTGACACCTAGAATCTAGATGAAATACTAAAACTAGAGACTAAATATCCTCTTCTTTAGTTCTTGGATTTATTAGAGAAGAATCATCTATACATTGAACAAAAGAGGGAAAGTCAATTAAATTAGAAATATTACCACAGGCACTTGTACATCCACATACAAAAGTGTTGATTTCTTTTCTTGTGAAGAAAACAGTCTTATTGTTTTGACCCACTGCTTCCCCTACCCCAATAATAATACAAAGAAAAAAAGGAACCAATATCTTAGTTTTCCATCTTATTTACCTATAGTCATTTATAAAATATAATTTACGCCTTCATATAGTTAGAAAAATATATAACTGAAGAGTTTTCTCTCATAACACAGAATTTAATTGGTAGCAAAGCCCTTTAAGGTTTGTGAGGCAGGAAGTCCTCCTCTCTGGACGGGAAACCTTAAGTTTGATGGAGAAGAGAGAAGCCGTGCAATTGTTGTTTTAAATGTGACTCTGACTACCTTGCTAAAGCAGAAGCTGAATTTTTCTTCCATATTTACCTTTTTCTCACACAGGAAACTAATATTTTTTAACTTTATTCTGTTTTCTTTATAAACATTTTGGACAAGTGAGGCAGAGACCAATAGTCTCTACCTGCTGGAGGGGGAGAGACTATATCTGGATATCTTAAACTCTGAACCCTTTTGACTTCCTGGTGGCTCAGACAGTAAAGAAACTGCCTGCAATGCAGGAGACCTGCTCTGCATCAATCCTTGGGTCAGGAAGATCCCCTGAGAAGAGAAGAGCAACCCACTCCAGTATTCTTGCCTGAAAAATTCCATGGACAGAGGAGCCTGGTGGGCTGTAGTCCATGGAGTCACAAAAGGTCAGGAAGACTGAGCAACGAACACTTGTAGGATTGAAATGGGTTTGATTTATAAGCTTACTTGAGCTATTTTTTTTTAATTTGTGGCTGCATATCATTTTTAAATCTCTCTCTCTATATATATCTTATAAATACATATATCTCTCTTATTGATGATTGGATTCTAGCTGTTTTTCTAATAAATTCTTTGGATTTTTAAAGATTAAAATGAATTGCTTATCAGTCAATATATTTGCATATAAATGGAAAACATTTATAGAACACAGATACATTAAAAATGTTTATTTTATAATGTTTTGATATTTGAGTGATAAAGTAGTTTAATTTTTGAAACATATGAATCTGCATAAATTCCCATTAATTAATGTTTTATGGATATATTTGTTATCTGTTGCTGCATAATAAATTACCCCCACAATTTAGCAGTTTAACATAATAAGTATTTATTATCTCTCATAGTTTCTCAGGATCAGGAATGTGGGAGTAGCTTAGCTAAAGTGTGCCTCATGCTCTCTCAAGAGATTTCAGCCAAACTATGTACCAGTGCTGTAGGCATGCTAAAAGTGGCCTGGGATAGGAGAACCTGCTTGCAAGCCCACTCACATGTCTGTTGGCAAGGAAACACGGTTCTGTATGGCTCTCTACCAGAGTTAGCTCTTCTTCCTGTCAGGCTCTTTATAAGGTCTCTGAAAACATGGCGGTTTGCTTCCTCCAGAGAAAGGGGAAAGGAAAGAGAGATCCCAAGATGGAAACCATAGTCTTTTATAACCTAAGTTCATAAGCAATATCGTATTATCAAAGTATATACTATAGGTACAGTATATACAGAAAACTGGGATTTACTACACATATAGGGAGAATACCACACAAGGCTGTGGATACTAGAGAACAAGGATCATGGGACCACCTTGAAGGCTGCTGGCTACTGTTGTTAGATATTGTTCCTAAACCTGTTTTATTCACTTCTGAAATTAGCTACTTTGTACGTATGATGGAAAGTAGCACAATAAAACTGTGTTGCATGATCAAATAAATACTATAAGTAAAGTTAAGTCCACTTGCATGTTTCAAACATGCTTATGGGCAATAAGTACATCTATTTAGCATGCAACAAACTTTAAATGATTATGAATGGGATATAAATGCAATCAATAAACTTCATTCTCAGGCATATGTATACCTGAGGCTGATTTGTGTTGATGTGTGGCAGAGGTCAACACAGTATTTGAAGAAGTCCTTGGGCCTAGAAAAGAAGGTAAAGACCTCAAAGGCCCCCAGCCTGGAAAAAGAAGATAATGACCTCAAGGGTCCTTGCTGAACCACCTGACTTCGGGGATGACAAAACTGAAATTTAAGTCCCACCCCGATACTCCAGGCAGATTGCATCAGTCTGGGACCCCACCCCTGTTCATCTGCCTTACTAAATCTTCCTTGATCGCTTTCACAAAACCTCTCCTTAAATATGAAACCTCCCTGATCCCGCATATGCTCAGCTTGGTCGTTACATTAGACTGTCAACCCTCCTTGCCTGAATAAAGGTAACCTGTCTCCGATGAGGTCGTCTTCCTTTCTTCATTGTCTCATCTCAAACTAAACTTTACAGTATTGAAGAGCAACTGTCCTCCAATAATTCTATTTTTTCTATACTTCTCAATAGTGTACAATTATAATCTTTGATAAGTATTTAAAAAAATTTTAAAGCTTCATTCATAAAGTTAAATTTGTTTTTGCATAGAGATTAAATTACTTGTTTTATTAAAATAGAGTTATATGAAATTCAGGCCATGTACATGGATTTCACTTTTCTCTTTCATGCACTGGAGAAGGAAATGGCAACCCACTCCAGTGTTCTTGCCTGGAGAATCCCAGGGATAGGGGAGCCTGGTGGGCTGCCGTCTATGGGGTCACACAGAGTCGGACACGACTGAAGTGACTTAGCAGCAGCAGCACATGGATTTCTAGATAACTCAGACTTTCCAACTTACATAAGAGTTGATATGCGCAAGAGCCTGAACTCTCAAATTTCCTAAACTCTTTGGACAGTGGAAATACCTCATTTGTCTCTAATAAGATTAACACTCTCCTCTTGCTTAAAGACAATACAGAAGCTTTGTTCTGTCTTGCAAGTCAGGTGGCACTCCTCTCTGGATTTACAGCCACCTTCAGTGCTGGCCACCAACCCCATAATTGAGGTCAAATCACAATGTAACAGAGCTAGAAAACTGCTAGGCCTCTCAAGAAAAAGAACTATGAACTGAAGGAGTTGCAGGACCCAGCCAATGTGTACTGGGAGATACAAAGAAAAAAGACATTGAGAGCTGGAATATGGTAAACGGAAAGCAAATTTACATAAAAGAGTATTCATTGATAAGGAATTGCTCTCTTAATGCATGATCTAACACCCCACATCCCCCAATGAGATAGTGCTAACAGTGGCTAATCTGACTCTTACAAGCTTGGAAAAAGCAATGGCTTTCTCAACATGAAGTAAAAATGCAAGAGTTACCATGGAAAGTGGTAGAGGTCTGGGCAAAATGGCTCGGAGAAGTGAAACTATTATGGAATGACTATGAAGTTTAGAAAAGCCACTAGCTAAGTATATTCTCTAGGAGAGACTGGAACATACTATTTATGAAAGTGATGAAAAAAATATCCTGTTGATTTACTTTGCTATACACCTGAAACTGACACAACATTTTAAATCAAGTATACTCCAATAAAATTTTAAAATATTCATTTTCTCCTATAGAATAAAGGGAAATATAAATATGTAAGGAAAACAAAAAGAATATTCGGTTGGTAAGGGCATCAGCAATTTTGAGAAGCTAAACGATGTCTTCTGTGTTATGGGACTTAAAAGGGATGATACTGCTATAGATACTGACTCCCTATTAGTAAGAGAGGATGTATTAAGGCTTGGTGGCGAAGCATAATCAGTAAGAATAGCAATGTCAGAGTGCTGGCCAGTGGAGACAGATGTGTGAAGATATATAAAGATGGTTACTAAAATCAAAATGTCATAGAGATAGCCAACAATGCTTATTTCTCAATCTATATAATCAAAATAATAAATTATGGATGATCTGGATATGGAGGGCATCTGGTGCAATAAAAAATATAATTATCCTTTCTTAGATGTGGGACCTGAGCCAGTTTTCAAACCTGGCAGGACACTGACTGATGTAAAGACCAAGTCTGCAAGAGGAAGGAAACTGTAATACAACCAGTGCGCAGTTATGATTCATTCAGTCCTCCCACAAGGAGACCTATGTCCGCTCACTTGAATAAAAATACACCAGAGAAATGGGAATAGATAGAGAACTGCTGGGAAACAGAGACCAAGTTAGCAGCAATAACCAGTGGACTCAAAGTGTCACCATGGCCTCTCAGAGCAGATGCATATTAGAACAGATGATATATTGAATGTAGCCTTGTCATAATTAGCTATGATTCCACTGCGTCCATGAATGCAGTTAATGTTTATTTCACCAGTATGTACAATTGGAATAGACAGACACAGTCATTGCCATAACTCCCACATGTGTACCTTGGTCTCTGGTTTAAAGTTATAATAAAGGAGAAGCTATAATATAGGAAAAGTCCAGCAGAAACATCTGAATCTGCCCACCTGAGAAAGAGGTTAAACTTACCAAAAAATCTGAATGCAAAAATTAACAACACCTTTAAATATCTAAAAAATGCAGAGTAGTGAACCTCATTACATACCCATTTAATTCATCATTTGCCAAAGCATTTATCTAGCACTTATAAAAATCAGATGGATTTTGAAGGATTATGCTGTATTACTGCAAACTCTGCAGAGGCAAAGAGTAGCCTCAAGTATAGCTGCTGGAGTAGCTTTACTATCTTTGTTAGACCAATTAACACGGTCTTGGGAACATATAATAGCAATTGCCAAGTGAAGGTGTTCTTTTCTATCTCCATCATGAGGGAGGGTCAGAGTACTTTATATTCACAGATTACTTCCAGAACTACGTTAAATCCCTCTTCCTCTATCAATCATAATAGGGACTTGGACCTCCTAAACATTGTATAGAAATTCCCATTGGTTTACAACTTCAATAATATCAGGTTGTTCATAAGAGTGGAGTAAGAAAGGGCGGATAACTGTAATGTACAAGTGCTCAAGAAGCTGTGAGATAAATACTGAAAATCCAAGGGTCTGCTGCATGGGAGAGGTTTTGAAGAATCAGATGGTCTGGGGCATAACCAGATTTCCCCTCTAAAATAAAAGACAATGTATGTTTCAAGTCTCTTGTGCCTCCCAGTACTAGAAAGGGAGACAATTCTTAGCAGGCATCTTTAGCTTCTAGAGACAGAACATTGCACACTTGAAATACTATTTGTTCCTTTTACCAAATGACCTGAAAAGTTTACCTTCTGATTGGAGTTCAGAGCAGGGAAGGGCTCTGCAACATGTCCACAGTTGCTGTTGTATAAGCAGTCCTACTGCTTAGGCCATGTGACCAAGAAAACTCTACAATAGTCAGCGCATCTGTATTGACAAAAGTATTATCTCGCTATCCTTTGGTAGCGAGTAAGGAAATCCCCAACAGAACAGCAACATTGACCCCTACGATGCTGGAAGAAATTCCTGCCATCTACAATAAAGAATTATACACTATTTAAAAATAAAAAGTCTGCCAGAATGCTATGAGGTTCTTCTGGTAGAGGAAGTGTAGTTGGCCATCAGATACCACATGACTGCATGGCTAGAGCCACACATGACGAACTGAGGTCTCTCAGAAAATTCAAGTCATTAGATTGGACAGACTCAGCAGTAACAATCATGAAAAGTAACATATCCAGTTGTAGGTACAACTAGTACAGCAGAACAAGGTTGGGCTGCAGGAACAGATGGCCCAGACCCCTGTGTTGTCCCCACTGTTGCAGCACTGCCTCTCCATCGGTGTAAATCTATGTCAATACGTTGGTACCTTACGACAGGAACCACTGACCCTAAAACTTACCATATTCCTCAGAATCTAATACAGAAATAAAATGGCTGGAAGACAAAAGCTGAAATATCTGCTTGGAGATGATGGCAGGGAGAATAGAGGACCATTCTCCAGGATGTAGTGTATAATCTAAATCAGTAACTCTTTTATATAGTGTTATGTCCTCAAGAGGTAAAAATATGTAAGTCTGAGTACCTAAGGTTCAATTGAAGTAATTTGTTACCATAGTTTCTAGTGCTCCATTTGGGAATTCATGATTTCTATCCTCAGAATCTATGATAGGAACATCTAGAGGTCTTGGTTCCAAAAAGGAAAACTCTTTTACAAGGAAATAGTATAAGAACCAGTAAACTTTAAGCCGGGGAAGGCAATGGCACCCCACCCCAGTACTCTTGCCTGGAAAATCCAATGGACGGAGTAGCCTGGTGGGCTGCAGTCCATGGGATCGCTAACAGTCGGACAGACTGAGCGACTTCACTTTCACTTTTCTCTTTCATGCATTGGAGAAGGAAATGGCAACCCACTCCAGTATTCTTGCCTGGAGAATCCCAGGGATGGGGGAGCCTGGTGGGCTGCCATCTATGAGGTCACACAGAGTCGGACACGACTGAAGTGACTTAGCAGCAGCAGCAAACTTTAAGCCCTGCCTTCTGCTGGTTTCTTTGTCTCCTTGTGCCATGAGACTATCATGTAAGGAAAGAAGTCACATTTTGCTATCAGTAACTGATCATGATAATTAGGAAGATATAATATTGGAAAATGTAGCAGGGAAGACTATTTTCACGTCTTTTGTTTTTTTTTCCTGTGACTTTTAATATTAACTGACAAGTACAGGAGCTGCCGATTGAGAATATTTAGTATAGAGATTTAGTGATGAGTGTTTGGGTTACCCTAACATATTAGCTACCAAACATTCAGAGGAGCTCACTGGAGTGAGAGGAATCTAGAAGGGTAATAGGGAAGGTGACACGTATGGGCTATGGCCCAAACAAAAGCTTTAGTAGAAGAGACTGTAGGGGCTATAGTTTGTTCCACTAACCTTCCCTTGAAAGTTTCTCCAGGAAGAGAGCAATCATATTCTGTAATTTTCCAGATGGGATTAACCTTTTATATAAAGGTAGATCAGAGCAGCATAAGGATGGATGATGTGGAAAGCCATGGGGTGCTAGAAAATGGCCCACATTGCTTTCAGAATGGAGACATGTATCTTCCAGCAGCTAGGGGAATTACCTGCTGATAGCGCATAGCCTTGTTCCTCCACACAGATTTCTCTTGGCTGTAAAAATCTACCTGACTCAGGGCTTTGCTCTCCTCCCATCAATACAGGGACACTGTTTAGGGCAACTCTGAAGGGCCATCCTGGACTCAGGTCTCCTGATCGTGATGGCCTTCATTTGTGACAGCATCAGTCCCAAATTTGTCCTTGTCTCTCCTCACCCACATACTCATGCTCCTGAAGCCACACCCCAGTATACTTTCTCCCCATATAACTTTATTTCAGAGTTTGCTTCTTGAGAATCTGACTTTAAGACAGAGTAAACTTTTTACTTTTGTTTACTGTTCCGTGTGGAATATGTAAAAAAAAAAAAAAAATTAAATGCAAGTTGAGTGGATTTTGAATTTAAACTTATTTGCTTAATACTCAGTCTTCTTTCCCCTTATATACCGAGAGCTCCAGGTCGTGGCGATCTTCCTTACTGCTTCTACGAGTCACTGAGTAGGATTTTTCTAGGCCACCAACACCTTGTTTTGCATTGAAAGATTTTCAAGGCTTTTGGCTTTCCTCTTCTCAAATCTTTCATCCCAAGTAGGCTTCCAAACCTATTTGTCAAGCCTTTAAAACCTGGAATTAGTTCCCAGACCTCTAGATTATTTTGGCAATGTTTTAAAATGTCTCAAAATGCACAGCAATGCCTGTGCTTTTAATTGCAAGGTTATTTCTGGGACTTGTGGATTTCCTTTTCCATTTATGAATGTGCTCTCTATAAAAAGTTTGTTTTGTTATATTATAAATAAGTATCTTATGTATTATTGACAAAAGAAGTGGTCTTCACCTGCTCAGATGGCCAGGTAGCTGGAATCAGAACACTCCCCTATTCAGTCAGAGAGTAACATTTAATGAATATAAAATAATCTAGAAAACAATTTTATATAAAGCAAATGTCACCAGTATGACCCATTTCCCCAACAGAACATTTTGCAAGAAAATCTGGTATTTAAAAAATACACATTTACACGTCCATATATGTCTCAGACTGTTTGGACTGCAATAACTGAATACCATAGCTGATTTATAAACTACAGAAATTTATATTTTGCCATTTTGGAGATTGGCAGATTCAGTATCTCATGAGGGCCTGCTTCATGGCCCACGGTCTGCAGTCTTTCTCTCAGTGTTCTTACAGTGTGGAAGGCCAAGAGGGAGTTCTTTGGGGTCTCTCTTAAAAGGGCATTAATCCCATTCATGAGCATTCTACTTCATGATCTAATCATCTCCCAAAGTCCTACCTCGAAATAGGTTGAGGCTTCAATATATGAATTTTGCAGTGACACAAACACTCAGTCCACAGCAGTGTATGCATGTATATTTTTTACAAAATAAGGTATTTCAACTTTTTTCTTTTCCTGTGGCCTGCAATGTGCTTTCAGTTTCTTCAACATAGTGAGAGATTTCAATATCATAGAAATATTTAATCTATTTAGATCTGCAAACTATAAAAATAGAAAATAGAGTTAGTTCTTATTATATATAAAATAATTGTACAAAGAGTCTGAATAAATATTTTAGAGGAAAATATGATATACTACATAGCAATGTTTGCTATTCTCTATAAGAATGAAAAAAAAAAACTGGAAAGTTGGTAGGCTTTAGAATCAGAACATCTGAATCCAAGTTCTGCTTCTCTCTTTCGTTTGCTGATTTTAAGAACATCATCAAACTTAGAAAAGCAAAGGTCCCTCATCAGGGAAATGGGGCCAGTTACTTAAGGAAATCATCGTGTCGCATGTGCTCAGTTGCCCAGTCATGGTCGACTCTTTTTGACCTCACGGACTGTAGCCCACCAGGGCCCTCTGTTCATGGGATTCTCAAGTCAAAATTACAAAGGTTGCCATTCCTTCTCCAATAGTGTCATCAGGCACCAATTAATATGAAGATTGTGAACTCATAAAGTAACACCTCAAATGCAGTCTTCTTCAAAATCATCCTATTGGTCATCATACTTTTAAGCAAAATATAATTTCTGGTGTGGACAAATAGTGAATGAAATTTTCTACAAACATATGCAACTATAATTTTGAAAGTTGAAATGAGAATGCTATCTACAAGTGGGAAAGCTTTTTGAAAATTCATTAAAAACCACCTGTTAAGCATTTATATTGGGTAATGATATCATAAGTAAATCCTATAATCTGCTTGTCCTATTCTGTAGAAATGCTGTGCCTAGATCTATGGCTTAAATGCTTAAATTGTAAATAATCATGACATTTAATTACATTACTGTTTATAAAATTAAACAACTAGAATAACTGGAGAATCCAAAAATTAAAAAATCAGACATAAGCACCTATCACTAATAACAGCTGCAGCAAGGCCTTCTTCCACCAAACCATTTCCTACAATAGCAGTTATATTAACAACTTAATAACACACAGAATTAGAGAGGCTTCGGCAACCCACTCCAGTGTTCTTGCCTGGAGAATCCCAAGGATGGTGGAGCCTAGTGGGCTGCCGTCTATGGGGTCACACAGAGTTGGCCACGACTGAAGCGACTTAGCAGCAGTAGCAGCAGCAGAGAGGTTTCAGTGATAAAAATTTACTTTAATATCAGAATGGAATTACCTTGCACACAAAATAGATACCCTGCCATGAGATTCAATTATAACCTATTGTGATGATCTGTCTCTGAGGGTAATTTAATATGATAACATTAAATATTGAATTCCTATTACTAACACTCCTAATTTAACTTTAAGCTTACCAAGAAACCTCTAAATAACAATGCTTGGCATTCTCTAATCAGTGCCTACAGGAAAAGATTAGGCATTGGATTACCTTTTATATTTATTTCTCACTGTCAACTAGTTGTATTGTTATTCTCTACAATTACATCAAGCTTGGTTAATATGTGACTACCTCAGAGAAATGGAACCCCTTGATGTTTACAAATTAGCCTGCTATGAACTCTGAACTGAGGTTAAAGAACTAAGTTAAAGCTTAGAGAGAACTTTCTGGGCAGCCAGCCAGCCATTCTCAGGTATGACTGTCTCACAGCTTGTACCTTTTCTTGAATGTTTTTCAAGCAGAAGACTGTCTGATTCATTTCATCAATACTGGTTAGCAGTTATAGAGTATCATCTGTATCGCAGAGTGATTCCAGTCAGAAGCTCTTGACTCAGACTTCTTATTGCTTATCCTATTGGAAACTGGAGAACTGGGGACATATTTCATATGATGTATTCTATATGTTTTAAAATGTTATCCTAGTTTTTAAATATCTCTCCTATGATGATATATATATATATATATATATACAAAATAAATTGAGTTAATAGAGTTAGAAGAAGAAGTAATACTGCAAAAAGAATTCAATATATTTCAAGTATAGAAAAGCACAGGATAAGTTAATTATCCTCCTCCTCATCATTTTATTATTATTAGCAAATAACTGTGCAAAGCACAGGATATAAGTATAAATATTTTTCTTAGGACCAACTAAATATCAGATTATTCAGGAATAAAAAAAGAATGTAAATATAAGATAAACAGAATATTGTGAAATGCAGATAATAGAGTATATCTTACAGAGGTCTTGTGAAGATTAAATAGCTTATGCAAAATTCCTGACAAATGGAAGCGACTCAAAAGTAGCTATTGTTATAAACAATGTATTTGGTTTTTTTGTGCTCAGTTGCTTTAGTCATGTCTGACTCTTTATGACTCTATGAACTGTAACCTGCCAGGCGCCTCTGTTCACGGGGATTCTGCAAGCATGAATACACGAGTGAGTTGCCATTTCCTTCTCAATTTTATTATGTCACTAAAAATCACACTTAAAAAATAGTTTTAGAATCATAACTAAGAAATTGCTATGGTCTTGACTACCCTTTTCCCATAACATGTCTAAGTTCCTGGAAGCTTCTCTACACTTCAACAACCTGAGAAAGGAGAACAGGAAGTATTCACTAGCAGAGCCTTTTCTCTGCTGTAGTGGCTACACTCTTTCTATGAAACACTGGTGCTTGCGTATCTTTCTGCTCTCCCAGGATCAGCTATGATGACCTAGAGCCACTGCTGTTCCATGCAGCACACTCTGGTACTCAGTCCTTTAGCACCGAGGGAGGCAAATGAGATGGTATCATTCTGCTCCAGACCAGGTCTTCTCAACCTCAGCACTACTAGCCTTTTGAGAGGATAGTGGTGGTGGTTTATTCACTCAGTCATGTCGGACACTTGCAACCCCATGGACTGTAGCCTGGCAGGCTCCTCTGACCATGGAATTCTCCTGGCAAGAATACTGCCTGGGTTGCAGTATTCTTGCCTGGAGAATCCTGGAGAATTCCTCCAGAATACTGGAGTGGGTTGCCATTTCCTTCCCAGGGGATCTTCTTGACCCAGGAATTGAGCCCCCGTCTCCCAAATTGCTGGCAGTTTCTTTACCAACTGAGCTACGGGGGAAGATGAGTCTTTATCATCAGGCGGTGGTACTGTAAACTCTAGGGTATTAATAGCATCTCTGGTTGCCACCCCTAGTTACCAAAACATCCTCCCCCACTTCAAGAATGACGAGCAGAATGACTTCAGACATTGACAGCTTTCCCCTGGGGCACAGAATTGCTCCTGGACAAGAACCATTATTCTAGGCACATATGCCTATCAACTCTAAATCTGCCTTTGCTCTAGCTATTAACACCAAAGAAAACTCACTTTATTTTTCCTACCTGGCATTTCTTTTAACATTATTATCATTACAGGGCTTAAGGTCATTTAAAAAGTTAGTATTTCAGATTTGGATGTACAGGAAACAGTTATTTGAAGAAACAGGTATTTGTTCCAAAGCTGGCAGAATTGTGTGGGGTGAAGAACAGATAGGGCAGGAGTCGGGTGTTTGGGGGTTGGAGGGTGGAGTAACCTGAAGGACCAGAGCAAGTTAAAACTTGGATGTGTAAAAAGTTCCTACCTTTTTTGGTGGATTCCAAGTAAGGATGTATGATCAATGCTTAGGGAGTCTGGGACCTGCACAGGGAGATAAATTATTAAGCTTCAGAGTAAGTCAGACTAAGGCAAACTCTCCTTATTCACCTGAATATGCTCTATAGGACCAAGAAATGAAAGTTACCCAAGATAGGTCAATGAGTCTTCTGGGTATGGGTTGATTCTAGGGTATGAATCACAGTTAATTCCTAATGGTGCCTAAGGAGTGATAGATTCCCTCCCTTCCTTGTTAGACAAATCAGTTAAAAATCAAATAAACATGACCTACTATAAAAGTTTATATTCTAATAACCTTAACAATTTGCTGAGTACTTATTATGTGCCCAGAAAGAGCTACTTCGTTGAACCAGGGGACATGTTATAAATACCCTTAGCTCAATAAACAAATAAGAAATGTGAGGCTCAGAGAGTTTGGATTTCAGGTCTCTCTGAATAAAAGTGCTTTTTTTTTTTCCCCCTTCAGAACTCAGTGAAATATAATTAAGCCTTCCAAATGTTTTATGTTGGGAGATGAGCTTACAGTGGCATTTGGTAAGAACATTTATTACATAATACATCAATTTGATTCCAATAACTTTGTGCTCACAGTTCAACTCTAAGGAGTCAACATTTGCTATGTAAAGTTAAAATCCTGTTACCACATTCCACGTCTGCTGGCCTTTAACTATATTGAACAATTTAGATTTCTGGTTTCTCTCATCCCATTTTTTCCCCTCTACGCTTCTTTCATTCTCTCATTCTGTGTCATCAGTGAATTAGAAATCTCAATGAATTCTGAATTTCAGTGTTTTGTAATTCAATTTAAAAGATAAAAATTAGTCTTAGTTGCCAGATATGTTTGAATATATATGCATCTATTCATGGCTGAAATTCATATTCTGTCATCAATAAGTTATAGTCTAAGCTTAGATTTCAAATAGTCTGATTCTACAACTTGTGAAAACTGAAAAGCACAGTTTGCTTTGAAGTGCCAAGAGGATTCAATATCAAACTTAGAAGGTAGGATATTAGTCACGTGATAGATAAGAACTCTCAGATATGAGAATTCCACAAGCAGAAGATAAACACTAAGACTCAATTAGTAAAAATATACAGTCTCTCACTATATACCACATTTTAGAGTTACGTGTCATTACAAAAACCTATAGTTGCTCAAACATCCCATTCAGCCACATAGAGTTACTTGTGTTCAATCCACAATTTCATTTCCCCACTCCATTGCTCACTGTGTATCCCCTTAACTTTTGAAAGTAAAATTTAATTTTTATACCAATCCATCCATCTCCTTCTCCCTCTCCTTCAGCTCCCTTCCCTTTCTTTAAAGATTATCTCAGATGCCATTTTATATACATTTTATATACAAACACTTCCTATTCCTATAGCTGTTAATTCCCTTCTTCTTTAGACATTCTGCTGACTTAAAATTATACATCAATATCATTTATAACCCTGTCAATTCTTTACATACAGGAACCATGTCTCACACATCATTTGAATACTGATAACTACTGGAGCAATGCCTTGCTCATAGCTATGTTTGAGAAATGTTTATTGACGAAGACTTGAATTATCACATATGGTAGAATATTTTTTCCCTATCTCCCTCCTTCTTCTTCCTGAGATTTGGCAAAATAGTTATGGAATATAAAAAGAGACATTCTTTGGCAGAATATTATANTTTGAATACTGATAACTACTGGAGCAATGCCTTGCTCATAGCTATGTTTGAGAAATGTTTATTGACGAAGACTTGAATTATCACATATGGTAGAATATTTTTTCCCTATCTCCCTCTTTCTTCTTCCTGAGATTTGGCAAAATAGTTATGGAATATAAAAAGAGACATTCTTTGGCAGAATATTATATGGAAGATGCCATGAAGGATTGAGTATTTGATATCATTAAAGTTTCATTAACTTGTATGTACCGAGTACACATACCCTAAACATATACCTTTGTAGGATCCATTTTATCCACTCTTCTCCCAACTTGTGAGCCAATTGAGGGTTCAGAACTATGTGAGTACTCTGAGTTCATCTTTAATCTTTGTCATAATCTCGAAGTTTCATTAACTTGTATGTACCGAGTACACATACCCTAAACATATACCTTTGTAGGATCCATTTTATCCACTCTTCTCCCAACTTGTGAGCCACTTGAGGGTTCAGAACTATGTGAGTACTCTGAGTTCATCTTTAATCTTTGTCATAATCTCGCTTTATCTCATTTGAGTCACCGAGTATGTCTGTGAGGAGTTCAGTTCCCTGGCACCAGAAAGTCTTTCCTACAGCAGGAAGGAAAATGGCAACAAAAGTCCAAAAGAGAGAATCCATCCTATTAAGAGAAAATGGCTTTACCAGAGTAGTCTTAGGTTATGCCCATTCACAGAAATATTTTAGAGTTACCTTTGTTGATTTGTAGTGTTTTTTCCTCATTTTATTTATGGTTAATTTTACTTCAACCAGATTATGCAAACAATTATAACTTGTTCCAGAGTTATTGTAATAATGGAAAAGTATGACTATTTCAAATATGCCATGTCAATTCAGTTTCGGGTTCAGTAAAATCAAATTTATTTTTTGCTATGTCACAATCTGCTGTTCATCAGTGATTCAGAAATCCATCCTATTAAGAGAAAATGGCTTTACCAGAGTAGTCTTAGGTTATGCCCATTCACAGAAATATTCTAGAGTTACCTTTGTTGATTTGTAGTGTTTTTTCCTCATTTTCTTTATGGTTAATTTTACTTCAACCAGATTATGCAAACCATTATAACTTGTTCCAGAGTTATTGTAATAATGGAAAAGTATGACTATTTCAAATATGCCATGTCAGTTCAGTTTCAGGTTCAGTAAAATCAAATTTATTTTTTGCTATGTCACAATCTGCTGTTCATCAGTGATTCAGAAATAAAGCATCTATATTTTTTGGTATATTATTTCTGTTATAAAAAACAATGCCCTAAGCAAAACACTTTTTGTATTTTGTCAAGCCAGTAGTTATTGACTTCTGTAGCAAAATCAAGTACCCCGAGTGAAATAATACCAAGGCCTTAGTAACAACTTTTAAAATGTATTGAGCTTTTATAAGATATTTTAATCACAGATAATATAAATATATTATATGTAAGCCAATTAGAAAATAAATTCAATCACTCTCATAAAGTAAGTCTTCAGCATATAATACTAACTTCCATTCCTTAAATAGCAGTGGGTGTTACATATCAGAAATAAAACATTTTTCTCAAAAATAAATTAATACAGTTCTATAATCATTCTGAAAAACAAAAATTATATGTATTGATGGATAGATGTATGAATGAATGGATGGAGAGATAGGTAGGTTGATGGATAGAGAGATGAAACAAGTATAACCCCAGCATTGGATAATTTTATATTTTTCCTAAAATTTAAAAGTAATAATTTAAACAACTTGCTTGATTAGTAAGAATTGTTTTATGAGAAATTAGATGTGGAGAATATTAACTGAATATCTTATGCAAAACATGAGCCTTAGTTCTAGACTGTGCCAGGGAGGCAGAGAGATGACTTGCCTTGATGCAAACCCTTTTCTTTATTATTCATAATTTTCAAAGATCAGGATGGCAGCCTGCAGGATTCATTTTCACTCAGGATTCTCCCTTGGACTGAATATAAACTCCTCACAACTATAAAGCTAAGATGTTATCTTTTTCTTCATTGTTTAGAACAACTATAAAGCTAAGATGTTATCTTTTTCTTCATTGTTTAGAACTGGTCTTTGAATGCAAGTATCAACCGTTTTATTATAACTCTTCTTCTACCAAAACTATTTACCACAATTTGTCAGAAGCAGTAATAAGTCCATTGCCTCTGCTAATTTCCTCTTAATAAATTCATGTGAGAACATTAATAGCAGGAGTGTCCAATTTAACCTTCATCTCCTAGAAATTTTAATGCTTGGGCTCCTATCCTCAGACCCCATTTTTCACCAAGTAGTTAGCTCTATTTGTTGTCATTTTCTGGCCTCACGTTGGGTGGATGAAACCTCTATCATGGAAAACGACCTTCAATAAATATGGTTTCTCATTTCCCATGCTCTAATAGTTTAATAGGAAGTATCTTCTGTGATGATATTAAATGTGCATAGTTGGACAGAGAGAGCAAAAGTATTTTAGAAGATGGTTGCAGGTTTTAAGCATTGAGATGTAATTACTGGAAAATAATAAGATACTCAGATTTTAAATGTTCTGCTTGGTGAATAATAACCATTATTTGGTTATTTTGGGTGTGTCACCACACCCAAAACAAGACATAAAGTAGTTTGATCGTCCCAGAAAACTCCACTGTATTCCTTTTCAGGCAACCCCTGACTCACTGCGGCCCCATAAACCCAATGTGCTCTTATCACCATACTTTACTTTCAGCTGTGTATGGCCATCAGCATACTGATGCCATCTTGGGACCATTCAGCCCCTCCTATCTCCACCGACCCTCCCTAGGGCTGCACTGTGTAGTAAATCCCTTCTCTGTCACCAAGGGCTTATTAATGTTGTTTGGTTGTTAAGTCAAGTCCAATCCTTCGTAAACCTATGGACTACAGTACTAAGGCCTCCCTGTCCCTCCCCACCTCCTGGAGCTTGCTCAGACTCATGTCTGTTGAGTCTGTGATGCCATCCAGCCATCTCATTCTCTGATGCCCTCTTCTCCTGCTGTCAATCTTTCCCTGCATCAGGGTCTTTTCCAGTGAGCTGACTCTTCCCATCAGGTGGCCAAAGTATTGGCCTTTCAGCTTCAGCATCAGTCCTTCCAATGAATATTCAGGATTGCTTTCCTTTAGGACTGACTGGTTTGACCTGGCTGTCCACGGGACTCCCAAGAGTCTTCTCGAGCACCGTAATTCAAAAGCATCTCTGTCTTCAAGGGCTTTGTCAATAGATATTGCTTAATGACCCTTAGGTCCAGGTAGCCTCCATGCTCTGTTAGTCCCCAAACGTTGAGGAGGACTTTCTCTGACGTATGCCTGGCATTCAGCAAACTTTTACTCATTCATAAACCTTGACTTGGGAGTGCACATCCTGTGTGCAAGCACGCATCCCCAGACCCTAGATTTACTATCAGGTTGCCCCACTGGTCCCTCGGCAGTGCAAGTGCAGCTGCAAATCCCTACAGACTGTTGTTTACCCAGTCCTACATTGTCAGTAAGT
Organism: Oreotragus oreotragus; assembly: GCA_006410675.1. NCBI lineage: Eukaryota > Metazoa > Chordata > Mammalia > Artiodactyla > Bovidae > Oreotragus > Oreotragus oreotragus. The sequence goes on along the minus strand of SJYX01023478.1, from coordinate 40,081 downwards.
TGTTGTTTAGTTGCTAAGTTGCACCCAACTATTTGCAATCCCATGGACTGCAGCCCACCAGGCTCCTCTGTCCATGGATTTCCCAGGTGAGAATACTGGGAATGGGTTGCCACTCCCTTCTTGGGGGGTCTTCCTGAGTTGGGGATGTTCCTCACGTCTCTTGTGTTGGCAGGTGGATTCTTTACCACTGAGCCACCAGGGAAGCCCATGTAAGCTGCCTGGTAACAAACTGATCCACCATTGCATTTAGCTGCCTGCCTCATTTTTGGTCTCAAGATATCTTCTCATTTCAGTGGAGCTTTTTCAGTCACTCTGGCCTCCAACAAACAGTATTAGCAGTTCATGCAAGGAAATGATGCAGTATACACTGTTTTATAAGATTTATCAATGTTGTTGTGTGTTTAAGTAGCTTGCTCATTTTTATCATTGCATCGCCATTTTATGAGTATAGCACAACTGTTTATCTGTTTTTTGTCAATGGTCATATGAATTTTTTCAATTTTTAGTAGTTATCCACTGTCTTAGACTATCTTTCATTGGCGTTGGTTTTCACTTTCCTTGGGTCAGTACGTTGGATTCTAATTGCTGCTGCTAAGTCACTTCAGTCATGTCCGACTCTGTGTGACCCCATAGACGGCAGCCCACCAGGCTCCTCCATCCCTGGGATTCTCCAGGCAAGAATACTGGAGTGGGTTGCCATTTCCTTCTCCAATGCATGAAAGAGAAAAGTGAAAGTGAAGTCGCTCAGTCTGTCCGACTGTTAGCGACCCCATGGACTGCAGCCCACCAGGCTACTCCGTCCATTGGATTTTCCAGGCAAGAGTACTGGGGTGGGGTGCCATTGCCTTCCCCGGTAGAAGGCTTAAGGAGGGTAAATTATGGAAATTCCTCACTAAGAATCTCTTCCAAAAGCCATGTAGGCACTGGGGGCCTTTCCTGTCAGTAGTGTTGTAAGTTGAGTTTATCTCATTTTTTCTGAAGCCAGCCTTTCCATCAGACCTTTGTTGAGTTCTGGACCTCAGAGGGAGCCTGTCTCAGTTTCCCCGGTCAATTTGCCTTGAGATAACTTTCACCTCTAGCACTAGGAGTTACCTATTCCTAACCTTTTTTTGTGTAAAAAGTGATTTCTACGGAGTAGTATGCTTAAGAACTTCCTGGGATGCTTTGGAAAATATAGAATATAGGGCCCACATGCAGAGATTTTGATTTAATAGGTCTAGGATAGAGTCTGATTCTGATGGACACATTCTTGGTCAGTGATTCTGATCCCTGGTTGCACCCAGGAATCACTTGGGAGCTTTAAAGTATCAGTGCCTGGCCTTATCCTTAAGACTGGAACTTAATTATTTAGGATGACAATAAGTACACATAGACACCTACCCACACCATAATTCAGCATGAGGGATCCCCTTCAGTTTATCTCAAACTAAGATCTCGGTGTCTTGTTTCTAACACTGTCTCAGTAATTTTTTCTTTCTTATTAGATTTCATTACATTTTTTTTCTTTTTTTTATCAGCTCTGATAAAATCATGTGTCTCTGACAGAGGGAATTTTGACATGTGAGCTTTCTTCCTTCATCCCTCTTAATTAATTGTTTCAGGTTCTGTTGTATTAATACATGCCCATGCGTTGGAGAAGGAAATGGCAACCCACTCCAGTGTTCTTGCTTGGAGAATCCCAGGGACGGAGGAGCCGGTGGGCTGCTGTCTAGGGGGTCTCACAGAGTCGGACACGACTGAAGTGACTTGGCATCAGCAGTATAGATCTCCTATAGTGTGTCCTTCACCCTGCCACCCACCAGGGGGCAGGCACACTCAGTCAAATACTTGGGATGTCCCGGTCTCTTGGTGTACGTTAGAGCTGGCAGAGAAAAATACATGTATTTACAAAAGAAAGGAAAGACAAAAATATTAATAGGAAAGAGACTCTGTTATGACTCAAGATCCTTAGCTGCCATGACCAGTTTTTGCTGCGGCCCAAGGATGTTTTCCTAGGAAGATTATAGTTGGGTCATCCAGTCTAAGAGATGCATCATTGTAGTTGAAATCTTGCCCAAGCTCGAGGAGTGGTTGGTGAATTGAGACGACCTGGTAGAACAGTGAAGAGTAGGAAAATCTGTGTGTGACCACTGACAACCAAGGTGACAGGCGGGCCTTTGCCTTCCAAGAGTGTTACATAGGCGCGACATGACTGAGCGACTGAACTGAACTGAACTGAACCCTCAAGCATGGATGGGACTAAGCCTCTGAAAAACCTCTTGAACTGCTTCTCCTAACAGTACACAAGTTATTTTTAGAGATGGGACATTTACTGCATTTAAAGTAGTACTTCAACATACCCTTCCTAAAGGCATAGCTCACTGAAACGAGACTGGGGAATTAAAAAACAACAAAACAGTTGACTGAAGTCTTAGAATCCTTGAAATGGGATCCACGATACTAGTGAAGTTGTGAAGCCAGGAATTCATTAAGGGGAATGTTTTTCTTTAAAGAGAAGGTGTGCTGGTATTTATGTGGCCTCAAGGAACAGGATGAACAAATAAGTGACTTGGGGAGGAGTTTAGAACTCCTGAGTTGGCTGTAAGTTTTATTGTAAAACCTGAGAAAACCTTAAGAAACCGTAATGGGGGACACTTGATATCCTTTGTTCGTTGACTTTCTCTTTTGTTGTCTTGGGCTAGCGTCCCCTTGGTGTTTCGGACACTGAGTGTGAGGAGCATCCCTGGATCTCAGCCGTGCGTCTCCTGGGTCTGTGGCTAAGCTCTTACCTCTCCGCCCCTTCCTGCCCTTTTGTAGGGTTGTGCTTGTCTCTGCCAGATATCCCCTGGTAGCTTCTGCCCCTGCAGCTCGTCTCTTGGGGCTCGAGGGGGACAGCACAGCTGGAGGAGGGATTGGTCCCTTTTCTTTCCTTGCTGTTGCGCTTAGAGTCACCTTAGCAATGGCCCTTTGCCTTAGCAGCAGTGGTTGGCTTACACCCAGCTCTTTACGTGCTCCCAGAACTAGTCTTTTTGTGCCCCCTTAGAGCCGGGCAGGGCTGCTTCCTCAGAGGTCTGACTCCCCGCTCTGAGGAGTCCCTCCCCCAGGCTTTGCCAGGGAACACGTGCTTCTCAGAGTGGTGCCCTGCTTCCTGTGATTATGTCGTCTGTGGCCCAGCTGGGCTTTCTCAGTTCTCCCATCCATGCTTAACTCATTCTTCAAGTGACATGCTCTGTCAAAATGAGTGTAGTTTCTGTTTTTCTGACAGAACATTTTCAACGGATTCAAGTTTTAATTGGTCCTAATTCTGCATTTATTTTGATTTCAAGGTCTTCTCAAAGTAGCTCTGTGTGTAATCACTTTCTAATTAGACATTTTCTCTCTGGTCCCTTTCATCCATTGGACCAAAGCTGGAATTATTACCAGAGAGCAGAAAGGATCTATTTGTCAAAAAGACCAATTACAGTCTAATAATCTGCTGGACATGAGCTAAGATGCTTACTTAACTTCTGTAACTCACACTCTGAATATTGGAAAAGGAATTTAACTGGATTACTTTCCTCAAACTGTGCATTTCTAAGTTTGTAAATACTTATAACACTGGGTAGATAAAAGTTTAGTATGCAGAATAGAGAGAAACACCAGGATGTTATTAGCATGCAGAAGATATCCAAACATCCACTGAAAAAAAGAAAGAAAGAAAGATGGATTTTAAAGGTGGAGAGAGGAAGAAATGGAAGAGTGGCATTTATTTTTCTGGAAAATTGAAATGAACCAGAAATCCTGCCAGAAAAGATTGTTTGAACTGAAGTCTCTGGAGGGTCTCTTTCTTGCTGTCTTCGTACAGTTCACTCATGTAAAGCGCACAGTTCACTGGTGTGTGCTCTACTCACAGAGCTGTATAATCTCCATGGAGTGAGACACTTTTGCTTGTGCAGTGCCTTAATCTGGCTGTTCACCCTGTGGCTAATCACAAAAGATGAGATTTGCCCAGTTTTCTGACTGCATTAACCTATTTGAGCTAACTCTGAATATTAGACCCATTCTACCCTGTGCTTCATGCAGAATTTAGTGATTTAATCCCCGTTTTGGATCAACGCTTCCAGTCGATGCTATAGCAACGTGTGTCTCAGGAAGCTTTGTCAGATTGCTGTGTTCTGGGATACAGTGTGGTCTGCCACAGTCATGCTTCAGGGCTAGCCAATACTGGCGTGCTTTTGATGGATATTTTTCCCTCTTCCTTCTTTTATAGGGTTCAGATCATGTGACTGGAAGCAGAATATGTTTGGAACCAGATGCCCTTAGAAATGAGCTCTCTGGTAGTTTTCTTTCTTCTAATCCCCCTATAAAGTACTTAGGGTTCTCTTTGCTGCTGACATGTTGGTCCCAAGTTTCTCTCTCAATCTCTGTCTAATCTCTGGGTTGGTTTGAGAAGATGTTGTGATTCACTTTTTGTGGCCTATTACCTCCTGCTTCTGCTGATTCATGTTCCTTCCCAGAAAACAAGCTATTCGGAAGAAAATTTTACCTCCTACACGCTCAGGGATCAGCTGTTGTTCTGTACCTATAGCTCAGAAGTGGCGATTCTGTTGTTCTAGGTTTCTGTGCTGACTCTGGGTTTTCTTGTCTTGTCACTAATTGGGAGCACATTTACAGCTGTTTGTGTGCTCCAAAGTGTAGCTGTCTGAAGTGACATATCTGCTTGTTGACGGTGCTTGGAAATAGCTGCCCTGGTGACCTTGAGAGTGATCCCAGACCACCCAGATCTCTCTTGCTTCTGGGGCAGAAGATGACACCTGGCACCCAAGATGTATAGGGCACAGCCAACTTCTGCCCAACCCCCACTGATATGGGCCTGAAAGGCAGAGCCCTCTGTGTAGAGGGGCCTACTCATCTGTGTGTTCCTCTGACCCCCTCCCCCACCCCACCTCCCCTTTTGGGCCCCGGAAGTGACTTGAGGCAGCGTGATTCCTAGGTAGCAGAGTGGTAAAGAATCTACCTGCCAGTGCAGGAGATGGAAGAAATGTGGGTTTGATCCCTGGGTCAGGAAGATCCCTAGAGGAGGAAATGACAACCCCCTCCAGTATTCTTGCCTGAAAAACTCCATGGACAGAGGAGCCTGGCAGGCTAGGCAGTCGTAAAGAGTCAGACAGGACTGAGCGCACACCCATGCTGAACTCTCCAAGACTCAGTGACTTGGAGCAGGTTGCCTTCTTTTCTTCATTTTCAGAAGGTGCTCATAGAGTTCCTGACCTCCCAGAGTGCATGTGAGGATTAAGAGAGGCAGTAGTTTTGAGAGGGCTTGGGGAGCACAGTGAAGCTTCGCTTGGCGTTGGTCACATGGCCGCGCGCAGCATCGGAGGATGCGCGGAAGCGCACTCTGCTCCAGCAGAGCGCTGAGGGCCCCGCTGGGAGCATTCTGTTTCTTCCCTGGGGCTCGAAGGGAGAAGATGAGCTTGACCACTTGGCCTTGGTGCTGCAGAACTACTGTTCTTTTCCTGAGTTATTGTAGGTGATCTTGACATGTTGCTTGAGACAAGTAGAGGTGAAGAAGAAAAAGATCCTTGAGGTTAGCTTCAGTTGAAGGCATATGAATGTGGAGTGACTTTCCCTTATATGACTCTGGTTTAAATCAGAAAGATTTTATTCATGGTGATTTTTAAAAACCTTCTAAACAGGTATTATAATGAAACATTTTTAATAGTCTTTTGAAATACTCAATTCAGAAAATGTTATTAGAGGTGAAGAAGAAAAAGATCCTTGAGGTTAGCTTCAGTTGAAGGCATATGAATGTGGAGTGACTTTCCCTTATATGACTCTGGTTTAAATCAGAAAGATTTTATTCATGGTGATTTTTAAAAACCTTCTAAACAGGTATTATAATGAAACATTTTTAATAGTCTTTTGAAATACTCAATTCAGAAAATGTTATTTCCATTTCCCCTGTTTTCTCCTCCTTTGAATTTGTCTCAAGGTTCCTACTTTCACCCTACTTGGTCTTGTGACATTGTCACAGTTCAATCGCTCAGTCATGTTCTACTCTTTGTGACCCCATGGACTGCAGCATACCAGGCCTCCCTGTCCATGACAACTCCCAGAGCTTGCTCAAACTCAGGTTCATAGAGTCGGTGATGCCATCTGACCATCTCGCTCTCTGCCGTCCACTTCTCCTCCAGCCTTCAGTCCTTCCCACCATCGGGGTCTTTTCCAGTGAGTCAGTTCTTTTCATCAGGTGGCCAAAGTATTGGAGTTTCAGATTCAGCATCAGTCCTTCCAATGAATGTTCAGGACTGATTTCCTTTAGGATTGACGGGTTTGATATCCTTGTAGTCCGAGAGACTCTCAAGAGTCTTCTCCAGCACCACAGTTGAAAAGCATCAGTTCTTCAGTGCTCAACCTTCTTCATGGTCCAGCTCTCACATCCGTACATGACTACTGGAAAAACCATAGCTTTGACTTGACGGACTTTTGTCAGCAAAGTAATGTTTCTGCTTTTTAATATGCTGTTTAGGTTGATCATAGCTTTCTTCCAAGAAGCTAGCATCTTTTAATTTCATGGCTGCCGTCACATCTGCATTGATTTTGGAGCCCCCAAAAATAAAGTCTGTCACTTTTTCCATTGTTTCCCCATCTATTTCCCATGAAGTGACGGGACCAGGTGCCATGATCTTAGTTGTTTTGCATGTTGAGTTTTAAGCCAGTTTTTCCCTCTCCTCTTTTACTTTCATCAAGAGACTCTTCAGTTCCTCTTCGTTTTCTGCCATAAGGATGGTGTCATCTGCATATCTGAGATTATTGATATTTCTCCCGGCAATCTTGATTCCAGCTTGTGCTTCATCCAGCCCGGCATTTTGCATTGTGTACTCTTCAATAAGTTAAATAAGCAGGGTGACAATATACAGCCTTGACGTTCTCCTTTCCAAATTTGGAACCTGTCTCAAGTTCCATGTCCAGTTCTAACTGTTGTTTCTTAACCTGCATACAGATTTCTCAGGAGGCAGGACAGGTGGTCTGGTATTCCCATCTCTTTCATAATTTTCCACAGTTTGTTGTGATCCACACAGTCAAAGGCTTTTGGCATAGTTAATAAAGCAGAAATAGATGTTTTTCTGGAACTCTCTTGCTTTTTCAATGATCCAGTGCTGCTGCTGCTAAGTCACTTCAGTCGTGATCCAGTAGATGTTGGCAATTTGATCTCTGGTTCCTCTACCTTTTCTAAAACCAGCTTGAGAATCTGGAGTCAGCATCTTTTAATTTCACAGCTGCAGTTACCATCTGCAGTGATTTTGGAGCCCCCCAAAATAAAGTCTGACACTGTTTCCCCATCTATTTGCTATGAAGTGATGGGACTGGATGCTATGATCTTTGTTTTCTGAATGTTGAGCTTTAAGCCAGCGTTTTCACTCTCCTTTTCCACTTTCATCAAGAAACTCTTTAGTTCTTCTTCACTTTCAGCCATAAGGGTCTTGTCATCTGCATATCTGAGGTTATTGATATTTCTCCCACCAATCTTGATTCCAGCTTGTGCTTCATCCAGCCCAGCGTTTCTCATGATGTACTCTGCATGTAAGTTAAATATGGGTGACAATATACAGCCTTAATATACTCCTTTTCCTATTTGGAACCAGTCTGAAGGAAAGTTATGACCAACCTAGATAGCATATTCAAAAGCAGAGACATTACTTTACCAACAAAGGTCTGTCTAGTCAAGGCTCTGGTTTTTCCAGTGGTCATGTACGGATGTGAGAGTTGGGCTGTGAAGAAAGCTAAGCACTGAAGAATTGATGCTTTTGAACTGTGGTGTTGGAGAATACTCTTGAGAGTCCCTTGGACTGCAAGGAGATCCAACCAGTCCATTTTAAAGGAGATTGGTCCTGGGTTTTCTTTGGAAGGAATGATGCTAAAGCTGAAACTCCAGTACTTTGGCCACCTCATGCGAAGAGTTGACTCACTGGAAAAGACTCTGATGCTGGGAAGGATTAGGGGCAGGAGGAGAAGGGGACGACAGAGGATGAGATGGCTGGATGTTATCACCGACTCGATGGACATGAATTTGATGAACTCCGAGAGTTGGTAATGAACCGGGAGGCCTGATATGTTGTAGTTCACGGGGTCGCAAAGAGTCGGACACGACTGAGCGACTGAACGAACTGAACTATTGTCCCATGTCTAGTTCTAACTGTTGCTAACTGAACTGCATACAGGTTTCTCAAGAGGCAGGTCAGGTGGTCTCTTGAAGAATTTTCCAGAGTNGGCCTGATATGTTGTAGTTCACGGGGTCGCAAAGAGTCGGACACGACTGAGCGACTGAACGAACTGAACTATTGTCCCATGTCTAGTTCTAACTGTTGCTAACTGAACTGCATACAGGTTTCTCAAGAGGTAGGTCAGGTGGTCTCTTGAAGAATTTTCCAGAGTTTATTGTGATCCACACAGTCAAAGGCTTTGGCATAGTCAATAAGGTAGAAATAGATGTTTTTCTGGAACTCTCTTGCTTTTCCGATGATCCAGCAGATGTTGGCAATTTGATCTGTGGTTCCTCTGCCTTTTCTAAATCCAGCTTGAACATCTGGAAGTTCACAGTTCACATACTGTTGCCTGGCTTAAAGAATTTTGAATATTATTTTGTTAGCGTGTGAGATAAGTGCAATTGTGCAGCAGTTTGAGCATTTTTTGGCATTGCTTTTCTTTGGGAATGGAATGAAAACTGACCTTTTCCAGTCCTGTGGCCACTGCAGAGTTTTCTGAATATGGTGGCATATTAAGTACAGCACTTTCACAGCATCATCTTTCAGGATTTGAAATAGGTCATCTAGAATTCCATCACCTCCACTAGCTTTGTTTGTAGTGATGCTTCCTAAGGCCCACTTGACTTCGCATTCTAGGATGTCTGGCTCTAGGTGAGTGATCACACCATCGTGATTATCTTGGTCTTGAAGATCTTTTTTGTACTGTTCTGTGTATTCTTGCCACCTCCTCTTAGTATCTTCCGTTTCTGTTAGGTCCATACCATTTCTGTCCTTTATTGAACCCATCTTTGCATGAAGTGTTCCCTTGGTATCTCTAATTTTTTTGAAAAGATCTCTAGTCTTTCCCATTCTGTTGTTTTCCTCTATTTCTTTGCACTGATCACCGAGGAAGGCTTTCTTATCTCTTCTTGCTATTCTTTGAAACTCTGCATTCAAATGGGTATATCTTTCCTTTTCTCCTTTGCTTTTTGCTTTCTTCTATTCACACTATTTCTAAGGCCTCCTCTTACAGCCATTTTGCTTTTTTGCATTTCTTTTTCTTGGGGATGGTCTTGCTGCCTGTTTCCTGTATAATGTTACAAACCTCCATCCATAGTTCATCAGGCACTCTGTCTATCAGATCTAGTCCCTTAAATCTATTTGTCACTTCCACTGTATAATCATAAGAGATTAGATTTAGGTCATACCTGAATGGTTCAGTGGTTTCCCCTACTTTCTACAATTTAAGTTTGAATTTTGCAAGAAAGAGCTCATGATCTGAGCCACAGTCAGCTCCAGGTCTTGTTTTTACTGACTGTATGAAGCTTCTCTATCTTTAGCTGCAGAGAATATAATCAGTTTGATTTCAGTATTGACCATCTGGTGATGTCCATGTGTAGAGTC
>SJYX01023478.1:0-28484 GCA_006410675.1 Oreotragus oreotragus | reverse complement strand
CCCATCTGGCTCTTAAATTTTGTTTCCCCAACTTGACAGAATGATGACAATGAAGAGAATCATAACTGAGTACTTAATTGAAGGGAGTCTTAATTGTGTAAAATCCTGTCTTTTATGTGCTTAAAATATTGACTTTTCTAATCTTTATGACAACCATGTGATGTATTTTAAGTTCTGTTTTTAGAGGAGAGACTTAAGAGAATTTAGGGAATTTGCCCACATAAATATTAGTCCATGGAAGAGCAGGGGTTTGAATCCTGTTTGGTTCTGACACCTGTGTTTTTCCCACAGTGCCTAGGCTGATATATTCTCACAGTGCATAGCCTGTTGTTTGTATATAATATGTGCCTGTTAGATATCTGAGTATATCCATGTTACTGTCTGTTCTTATGACTTCAATCTTTTTGTTTCTTTTTTCTCTTTAAAAAATATTGACTTAAAAATCACAGAAAATATTGTGTGCTTGTTGATAAAAATTCAAACAATGAAATTGTGTTCTAAAAGTAAAATAAATAAGTAAATAAATCCCTCCCTCTCTGCCTCACCATGCCTACTCTCAAGGGGTGGGGACAGCTATCGTCTTTACACTAATGGTGTCCCAAGTTTTCTATTTCAGTCCCTAGATCCCTCTTGAGTTTCACAATCCAATCTCTAACTATTGAGCCCAGATGTTGATTTATAGCTGCTTATGCCTTTCTATATAATTATTTATATTCATGTATTTGAGTCATTTGAAATTCTTTTGGAGAGTGGCAGATGTGAAATCCATCAGTCGAGTAATTAGTCTCTCATTCCACCCAGTGACTCTATGTACACATCTGTCCTGCTGGCCCCTCGAATTCATATTCTTCAAAATCAGACTCCTTTTCCTTCTTTACTCCTTCAGCTCCATTTCCTGGGCCTTATTGCACTTGGTTTCCATACCCTCTCCTTGTCATCCCTGTCTCAGCCCTTTTCATGTTTCTGTCCAATGAGATGCCGTGTCCTTTCCGTTGTGGAGGGTCCCCATCACCTCTCTTGGAGTTCAGCCCATATCTCTTACAACTTGGATAGCTACCTTGGCCTTCTCCCGATCATCTTGCTCTCCTCACTCCACTCTGCTGAGACTCAGTCTTCTAAAATCTAAAGGTGATTGTGTCCCTTCATTGTGTTGCACAAACACACTTTTTATCCTAATGCAATTTGAGTTCTGATTGCATCTGTTTCTGGACCTTGCCCTGAAATTTTATTCTTTCACATGTATCTATGCTTTACGGTTTTCTCCGAATGTACCCGATATTCAAGGTACATCCCGACTGCTACAACATTCTTGTAATCCACTCCCGAGATGCCCCCATTTCTCAAGTCCAGAGAAGCTCTTCCCTCCTGTGCTTTTATAGTTGCTGTTTATTTTCAGTATTAGCATTTGGTCCATGTTGCCTGGTATTAAGTTTGGAATTTAGGTCTATTGCCTCATTAGATGATGCATTTTTTGAAAGGACTGTGTTGCAGATATTTTTATGCTCTCTAATTTGTACATAATTAAGTTCTCAAGGAATGGTATTTGAAGTTATTTTCTTGAAACTTTGACTTAAGACCTGAAAATGGATTAAGTCTGTTATTTTCATATTTATTAATGCTGTGGGCACGTTGTATCTGAAAGGCCTGAAAATCTATAAAATGGAGTTTAGTGGTTTTAATAAGTTCATATCAATTATCAATCAAACTATACACCTTTTTATATCTCTAAAGTGACCTTTGGAATTGCGTTAAAATTCAGCCTACAATGGCCTCTTACTGTGTGAATTCTAAAAGGCCTCAAGAATGTTACCATTAAAGTATTGAAAATTTCTATTAAGAATTTTCATTCTTTAATCTGTTTTAATCTTAACATAAACATCTCCTACAGGATCCTTTTAATCAAACCATTTTGAATATAAAATTGTTTAATGATTTACATTTTATTTTTAAAACTAGGTAGTTTTTGTTTTTTTTTTTTTTTTAGTTGGGGGAGGATGTTTTACTGTCCTCACATGAAGAGAATAGCAGACTTTTACCTTCCATGGTCACTGTCTTTTGATAATAAAAGTGAAAATGAAAGTTGCTCAGTTGTGTCTGACTTTGCGATCCCTTGGACTGTACAGTCCATGGATTCTCCAGGACCAAATACTGGAGTGGGTAGCCTTTCCCTTCTCCAGGGGGTCTTCCCAACCCAGGGATCAAACCCAGGTCTGCTGCATTGCAGGCAGATTCTTTACCAGCTGAGCCACGAGGGAAGCATTTGATAATATAACACATGGTCATTTCAAGGCCCCACTTGACTCCTAGACGACCTATCTTTTCTCATGAAGCACATGTGGGTTAAGGTTTGAGATAAAAGAATGGGGAAGGGCTTCCCCATTTTTCACCAGTGCTCTCCAGTTTTATCCCACTATGAATGGGTGGGCTAAAAGTTTCCTTATAGATCCTTCTCTTTGGGGAAATAAGGAAGGGAGGCAGTGAGTGGAATGAGAAAGAAGAAATACATACTGTGCCCATCTTATCCTCTCCATTCTTTGCCTTCGAACGGTACAAATACTTTAATACCACTTAAGGTGATGATTTTATGTGCTTGTAAGACATACATAGATTTGATTTATTACTGTCCAGCAGTGTCAGTGTTAACTTAGATGAGAAGTTTCTAGAACTCCATGATGACTGTTGTAGGACAAACACCATAGTGTCCAAATAGGGGACGTAAGTGTTTTTGGTGTTTTGGTTGTGTTTGGCTTTTGATGGGGTGAGCCCTAGCCAAACTGCTTACTAAGCTGAACATCGTATGTGAGGGCTTGGGGGAGCTTTGTTTTTTTTTTTTCTGAAGTGTGGTACCACTCTCTTGTCATCCTCGACTTCTAAACCATTTAGGTAAAAATAATCAGTATCACTTTTAAAAATAAAATGCCAAGGAGCTGACTTAATTATGCTATCTCTCTAAGTTAAATTTTTGTTCAAAGGATGCTCTAGTAACTGAACTGTGCCTTTTTAGAAAGGTGAGCATCATTGGGGTTAAGGAGGAACTTGCTTACTTATACTTTCAGGACTGATCTTTCAGTTCAGCGTGATCCATTTCTACATCCCATCCTCTAGTATTTAAAGTTTGCTTTTAGAATTTATTTTGTTTATGCTTATTTTGGCATAGGAGGAGTGTTTTCCAAGTCACTTGAATTTCTCTGGCCTTTTCGTTGTTCAGAATTGTTCCAAACTTCTAAACGAAAACCCTTACTAGGGAGACTTGAGTGTGTGTTTGTGTGTATATGTGTGTGTTTCTGGGCAAACAACATAAAAATAATTTCTCTGGATCCCCATGACTTTTTTTGGAGGGGAGGGGTCCTGTTTTAACTTTGACAGATAGTTTATTCTAATTAAATGTGGCTCCTATATATCTAGTTCTTTGTGTGCAGTTCAGCTTAAGACTGGGTTTGTTTAGACATATATTTTTTTAAACTAGCTGGAGTCTTATTAAGTCTTGTTTGAAACTGTGTGTTTGTGTGTGTGTATGTATTTGCATGTGTTTGTGGGAGGTGTATGTGTATTCATACACCAGTTTCTTACTTGGGTATTTTTTCTGTTGTAAGATTTGAAAGAAAGAAGGAAAGATGCCGTAAGGACGAGGACAAAGGGATACTCTTAACTGGGCTGGAATTAAAGTTTGTGTTTCATTTAAAATGACAAATCAGCAAATCCCTCTTCAGCACTGTTGCATCAAGGTGAATTTTCCCTTCATTCTGGGCTTTGGACACAGTTTGCCTGGACATCTTCCCAGGAAAACCCCTGTGTAAAACCCCCATTAAAACAAAGCCGTCATGAAATCATTTCATTTCCATAATGCTTGTCTGCTGATCTATGTGAAACGTACCACAACTCTTGAGGTGTGTATTTCGGGTCTTAACGTTACTAAACAAGAAAACAACTTTGTTTAGTAACAACAAAATTCTCTTATATGCTCAAATGGTGATATAAAGTGCAGATAAAAGGTAGAGATTCTTCCATATGGTGAAGCAATTTGGGTAAAGAAATTAGACTTTCAGCAGGAAGAAAATGATAGATTTTGGTGGGTGAGGGGGCAGCTGGAGAGTGCATTTCACTGCCCCGAATTGCGGAATTTTATTCAGAATTAAAGAAAAAAGAAGACGCGTGTCTACTGATTTCACTCCTAGGACTTATCAATTTTAGTCCTGGGGCTGGAGTCAGTGCTGTGGATCTCACCAAAGCAAGGCGGGTATTTCAGGCAGACTGCACGGTTTATTGGCCATCATTAGTTCGTTCCCCAAACTAAACAAAGAATAGTAAATTATGTGATGTGCGTTGTTTCTTATCTCTTGCTGGAGGCCATTGCTAATTTCTGAGTGAAATGAAATGGGGCTCACTTTTTTGTGTAATTACAGCATAAACTCCACTTAATCACACTAGTAAATAAACACGTAACAAAGTGGAACTGGTTCGCGGTTCCTGAGGCTCTGGGGACCTTGGGTACCTTAAAACGCAGGATGAAGTGAAGGTGCTGAGTATTGTATCGAAAAATCAAGCAAGAAGAAAGTTCTAACTTGAGGCCACTCATATCTGAATTCCATGCCAGAAAATTTCAAGGTAATGAAACATATCAAACAGAAAGTTCAGTGAGGACGTGCTCCAGGGGGAAAATCCAGCTGAATTAAGTTCAGTAGCAGATTCCACTTAGATAAACCACTGACTCTAGGAAGCTATACATCTCCTGAGGAAACTTCTCTCTACTTTTTCTCCTTCCATCCACAGCAAAAGCAAACAAAATGGAAAGGGGAATCATATTTATTTGCTAGGTCAGTTTCTAAGCCAATTTTGACCTTGATAGTAAACTGTTTTCCACATCTGCCGACTACAAATGTCTACATATGGTTAACAGGTAACTTGCTTTAGTACCATATAATCTGCAAGACATAAATAACTAGGCTTTGTAATTATATGGCAGTTACCATACAGTTGAAGTAGTTACATGGTTATTAGTACCCCATAAAATAAGGTGATAGTGTTTTTGTTTTTATAATCCCGTATAGGAATTTCTTCTTTCCCTACTTTGAAAGCTCATAAATAATTTTGGTATGTTCTAACATTCAGTGAAGGCACTACAAAAAAGGGTGGCTATTCCTCCAAGATGTCCTCTTCATGAAGGAATGTTAAATATGGAAAGATTAATTTTGTATTAAGTTCTTGATTTTGCTAGATGGTCACACATAGTTCTGAAAGAAAACAAACAAACCACAGTCGATATGGAGGAATGGATTTTTGTTCATAATATTTCTTAAGCAATTTTTGGAAATTTTTAAAGATTACATTATAAAATATTAGTCGTTACCATTAGCATTCTTGTTCTTTTCCTTTTTTTCCTCTTTCCTTTTCTCTTCTTTCTCCCTGCTTTTCTCCTTCTTCCTTCTCCCTCTTTCCCTCTCTTTCTCTTTCTTTTTTCTTTCTTTTCTTCCTTCCTGTGACTACTGCCTTTTTTCCATAGATAATTAGTATGATATAGACTGTCTTGGTTTAAAAACAAAACCAAGACTTTAAAAGAAAGGTCCCCAAATAACTTGTGTTTAATTAACAGGTAATTTTAAAACTTAGAGCTCCTTCTCTTTTGTGCTGATTGTCTTGGTTCCTGGTTCCAGTTTTTAAAACAGGGAAAGTTTTAGGCCTTCCTGGTTCAGCTCACATTGTCCACCGCACACCTCACTGTCTCTACCAAAGAAGAGCATTGAATTTGAGATTTGCTGCACTT
Source organism: Oreotragus oreotragus (assembly GCA_006410675.1). Lineage (NCBI taxonomy): Eukaryota > Metazoa > Chordata > Mammalia > Artiodactyla > Bovidae > Oreotragus > Oreotragus oreotragus. Next base: position 22,723 of record SJYX01023478.1, on the reverse strand, counting down.
TAATCTTTTTTTCCCTTCCACTCTGATCCTCTGTATATGGCGTCTTTGCAAAACAGTTTTGAGCAAGCAGACATGACTTAACTCTATTCCCTACATAGAGAACTATTCAACTTTACTTTTATGTGTTTTGAATACTGCCTCATCTGAGACTGTGACAGCAATAAAGTATGCATGGCCAACCTTATTTTAATAGCGCAAGAGAGCTGCTTTTAATTAATAAGTGGATCTCTTTATGTCTGGGGTTTTCAGTTTATTTTGTGGTTCTTTGGAGTTCTGCAATTATGTGGCCTAAAAGGGCTATGTTAGTGGAGACTAAATCCTTTTAAAAATCAGTCATTTACATGTTTTGTGTCTGTAATCTGTGTCTTCAGATTACAGTCTTAAAGAAAAGGGCGGGGGGAAAGCCAGCAGTAGCAGTTTTTCTCTAGAATGTTAAAATCTATAGCTCAGAAATGTATATATTTTAGCGGTCATTAATGGAATGCAGTCTCCTTGTACAGTGATAGAATACTGGCCATCTTCTTGATTGTTACATCATATGGGTCCAAGTTGCTTTAAGGAACCCTCATATATTTCCCCACTTGACGTTCACTTTTAAACTGCTAAAAAATGAGTAGAGGTTTGTATAAAGCATCTAGGTAGGTATCTATCTGAGCACCATAAAAGATGTGCCAAAGCTCTTCCATGATGTTGATGCCACTGTAGTCTTGTCTGATATGCAAGAGTTTCAATTTAGGTTGTCAAATCTAGGATTTCAGCATGCATCATGGTTTATGCACTGTGCTCCCTCCCGGAGGAATCCAGAGCTAGACCTGGACCCATAGTGAACCCCAAATAAAGTGATTGATTCCTTGGTAGTAATAAGGAATGCCTTTAAATGCATTTATGGTTGACATATGAATGCTCACATGCAGGCTTGCTGATGCTGGTTTGTAATCTGCTTTCTTTAGAAGGTCTATTCTGTTGGTTCTGCATAAGGGATGAAGGAAATGACGTTTTATGGCATTGGAAAGAATTAGCTGTTGGAGCATGAGCATTTCATAAATACAGGCACACACCTCTTCCTGGCCGAGTATTAATTACTGGGTTAGTCTGTATGTCTCTATATTTTAAAGTTTCAAGAATTAACCAAAAATTACAGCTCTTTACACATTGAAAGGGCAAAGAGAAGATGTTATTTTTTTTTTTTAAGTCGTAGGTAAAACTGTGAGCCATCTGACTTCTCCAGTTTCCTTTTTGGTTCCCTGCACAAAGTGTCTCTTGAAGGCTTCCTCCGGTCAGCTATAACTGGAGGCTGCTCTGGGGAACATGGGTGCTCAGCAGGCAGGCCCTGTTAACACAGTTGGCAGTAGATGGCAGTACTGTTCCACTGCAGTATTTAAAAAAATCACAGCAAATGCTGCCCAACATTTCATTTCCAGTCTAACTTTGAAAATGCTTGATTAGCTACATTAAGCAATGTTTGGGTGTTTTTTTTTTTTTTTTTTAATTTTTTTTCTCTTTAAACTTACAGAATTATAGCCACTGCCTGAAAGAGAGCCATTACTGGTAGACAGCACGATGATCAGCTGCAATTTAGTCAGTGCAGCATGGGGAATGGCATATAGGTCTTTAATTATTTTTGTAGAAACAGTCTATATAGATGTATAAAATGCTTAACCAGAAGGACTATAATTTCTCACTTATTTTGTCTTGATTTTTTTTTTCTCTTTAATTTTATCTAGGGTAACATCTGATCATTATGGTGGATCATCCAAGATGTGCATTTGTGTGTACATATGATTTCTTTTTATTCCTTGGGTCTACACATATGCGTCGCAAATGAAATACTTTTTAATCCTATTAGGACATCTTGGTGTATATTAACCAACTTGTAGACCCCTGAAAACTAATGTCTTTATAGTTTTTAATTTATTTGGAAGTTCAGGGAATGAGGCTGTTTTTGGGGAAGGGTAAATTACCTTCTCATATTAGATTAAAAATAAATAAATAAATTCCTTACCAAAACACGCACTACAGAGAAATAGCTGTTCTTCTTTTTTTCCTTGTGATCCAGATTATGTTGTAATAATTAACACTCTCTTTTAAGTTGAATAGAAAATAACAATATATGATCATCATATAAATGGAAGGTTGCACAGTCAATTGGCAGTTAATGTATTTCCTAAATTTTTTAAATTTTAAGAGACTTTTCGGGAAGATTTCATAAACTATGGGAGGATGAAATGAGTAGTTTTTCTTTTTAAGAAACAAAAGCATTATGCTACTACTAGTCCATTGGAGAAGAAAATGTATTCTGTTTTGTGAAATCTTTTGGGAGAAGTCTTCAGTTTCAAACTGAACTGAATTTTAAGAAAACTATGGCTTTGCAGTTTATCTTACATTTTATTATTCTTTTAAAAACTGAATTTGTATCTAGAATTATAAAATGAATGCTTATAGATTTAATCTGGCTTTTTTAATTTAAAGAAACAAACTTAAAGACACTTTGAAAAGTGAAAAACGTAATGTTTTGTTTTCTATTACCTTTCAAGGCTTTAGGAGGTAGACTAGAAAAAGAAGATGTCTCTGCTCCTGAGCGTAAGTGTTGTGTTTCAGCTATTGTGTTATGCTTAGCTTGTGTAGATGCACCAGTGACCCTAGCTACTATATAAACTTGAAGTTTGCCGCATGAACCACAACCTGTGATAGCTTGTAATTCCTGACAGGTTTTGTTATTATCTTCTTAACCCCATGACACAACCAATACATTTTAAAGGTTCACTTACGGTTCGTGTGTGTGTGTGTACATATGTACACATACATACCCACATGATGTAGAAACAACTATTATAACTGCTGTAAAATAAAATATGTTGGTGGGAATTTGTGTGTAGCTTATGCTAAAGTATGTGAAAATAGGAGACATAACATATTTAGTGTCTCCCAGAAACAGATGAATGTAGTAATAACAAATTCGTTAAGACAGTTTTAGTCACGTTCTTCCATCAGATACAGGCCAGCCAAGAAGCAAATAAATCAGTTTCTCATAGGAGTACACAGTGGAATGAAACTCCGGGTGAGGCAGAATTTCTTATCTCCCTAGGAAGTTTGGCTCACGGGGTGGCAGGGATTAAACAGTGCCTGGATGGTTTGCAATTGCTGTTGAGTGATACATTTTGAAAGAGTAGCTTAAAGTTTAGAAGGAGTAACATATTGACTGAAAATTTCCTGTTGGAGAGAATTCTTGAATTCTTGAAGACCAGACCGTCTTGAAGGCTTGAATTCTTGAAGACCCGACCGGTTCATTTCTGCCTTGTTAAATATCTCAAGAAGTCAGAATTCATGCCGTTTGACTTGCAATAGAGATTTCTCAAGCCGTGTTTCTCTCCAGCCAGCTATTAGATGAGAGTGGACACAAAAAAATTGGCTTTGTTTCTATTTTATGCACAGCCGTCCTTGCTCTTATGTTTGTAACATTTAAAGGAATTCAATAGGAGGCCCTTGATTCTTTGATCTAATGCCACAGTGCGGTTTAATGAGAAAGATTTTTAATATTGTGTGTGATATTGAAATTTTCTGCCAGCTCAGACCAATATAATATAATGTTAGATTTCCACCTTGGATCCCTTCTTTTATTTCTTGTCCTGAGTCTGCCGTGTCTGCTCCCCCTCCCCGGCTGAAACAGGTAATTACAAAGGTCCTCAGATCAATTTTTGTAAAGGGGCACCCTGACGGGTACCATGACTGCAGTGTGACATGAGCCTTTTCCAATACAATGGGTGGCCTAACATTCCTCTGGACGCCCAAGCTCATTAAATATTCGGTTCCTTTTTTCCCCCCTCTCCCCCCTCCATGCACTTAGCTTGAGTCTCACTAAGTCTGGGGTTTCTTCACTGAAGACTTAGGAAAATTGCTTCGAGTTCTCAGATTGAATTTTTTATGTGTATGACTTCATGATAGCATTAGCATGTGCTTTGATCCATGTGTGAATGGCGCTGGGTCGGCGCTTATTGCCATATCCAGATGGTGTTACAGGGAACAAACAGTTGTGTTTTAGGATTTCTCAATAGACTGTCTAGACTGGCCGTGCAGCAGACAGATACAGCCACCCATCAAATTAGCGTTTGTCAGATTTATGGTAATGGTTCACCAAAGCCTTCCTGTCATTGACATTAAGATTTACGCCTCCAAAGTTATTTTGTCTTCCACAGAATATAGCTTGTGATTGCTCAGATTAAAAAAAAAAAAAAGTTTAAGAGAAAAGTCTTGCTGAATGTGAGCTGTGTCTGAATGAAAAGAAAAATATAAAAGGAATTAAATAGTGGCTGCGGCTTAGGGGGCTGTATTGATTAGGGAAAGGCACCATCCCCACCCCCATCCCAACCCCCACCCCCACAAGTGATAAGAAGGATGTTCTGTTCAGGTTGGTGTCTCCCATTTGCCCTTGTTGGAAAGAAAAACATGTATGTGGGTGAACTCTAGCCAGATTTTGCCCTTTCATGTTGTTACTCTGGAGTAATGTGATCTGCTGCCCCAACGCAGTGGGAATAACCTTTTGACAGGCAGTATGTCCATTCTTGGTGGAAATGTTTTCCCAAGTCTGGCCAGGCTGCCTTTGATCATACCTCCTTCCAATGTGGGGTCACAGCTACTATGCTATACTAGAGTCACCAGTTCCTGCGTGGAAAGTGAGAGACATGAGGGTTTAGAATAAATAAATAAATATGACCCAAACCCTCTGAAATTCTCAATCACTGATGTTATGTTCCTGAAGGACAGAAATGCCCACATGGAGTGTTCAGGACATTTCAGGTTAAGCTTTATGTGTGTCTTCTTGCACAAATAGGTTAAGCCATGCATTTTGCACATTTTCATCTGAAGCACGTGCAGGCGTGAGAGTTGATTCCATCCCCAACATGCTGAGACACGTCTGAAAATGTATTTTCTTATTGTATGCTAGTGTAAATGACAAATGGTGAAGAGGCTGGGAGTTGATTAAAATGCCGAGACAGCTATGGCAGACAATATGTAGGGAAGCAGGCTTTGCAGAGGTGAAAAGCTCCAGCATTTTTCAAAGGAAGTTCTTTCATCTGGCTGAGAATGGGCATTTGGGGAAACCCCTGCTAACCCCTTTGGTATGTTAGGACTGAGAACTGCTGCCTATCGTATTCCAGGGCAGAATCCTTGCAGAATTCTCACTCCCAGGGTATCTCCTATCTGCTTCGGTGGCAGGCAAGATGTGGTGTCCATTACTGAATAAAGCACTCTCTATTACGTTAGTACTGGACTGCAGGCTTCCTGCTAACCTCCAGTAGCCCCTGCATCGCACTGCCGGTAGTTTTCCCTTTCTTCCCTCCATTCCTTCTTCCCTCTCTCCCTCCCCCACCCGCTTTTTTGCTCCTGCCACACAGTAATCATTTGATAGACTCTTTGGGGCTCTTTGCAGAGGCTTCTTACTCATGTATGTGTTCAAATTTAGTACTAAGGGTATTTTACCAGATGTAGCAAAAATGCTACAGTTAGTGCTCAAATAAATTGCTTCTCAACAAAGTACATTCTCTTCAGTATAATAAAGTAATCAGATTTTCAGTTTTGCCCATTTTCAAGCCTTAAAATGTTGAATTAAATGCACTAAGTAATATTTTCTATATTAATTTCTTTTAGTGTTTGAGCATTCATTTAGTTTGCTGTGTATTTTAAAAATGATTTATGACCAATTTATTGAAAAGCATTTGGTTAACTCTGTTACGTGAATATCAAACTAGAAGATCCCCACCCAAATATGAGAATATTCTTCCTAAATAGAATTTTCCTCCAAAACTTCTTGTTTCCTTTTCTCTCCCTGTTCCTCCCTCCTTTTTCTTCCCCCTCTTTTTTTCTTCCTGTTTTGCTCAAATGGCTAAAAGGATTCCTTTTACAAAGCATATTTCTTAAGGAACGTCAATGATTGTTTCTACTTTGATTGCTTTCCAAACCATTGTTAAAAGGGTGATCATTTGAGCAGTGTCTCCAGTGAATCTAATTACCACCGCCTTGTCTTTGGCAGTACTTAATCTGGGCACCATCGACACAATGGACATGAATTTGAGACGGTGAAGGACAGGGAAGCCTGGCGTGCCGCAGTCGCAAAGAGTAGAACGTGGCTCAGCAGCTGAACAACAGCCACAGCAACCAGGGCCGTGGCAGTGGGAGGGTTACCTAAGTTAGTAGTGGGGCCAGAACAGTTACATTTTTGACTTGAGAACTATTTTAAGGTTGTTGTAAGAAACAGTATAATTTTTACAAGACACGTTTATAGTGTTTTTAAAAAGTTAACTGCCCATCTTACACATGTGTTTTCTTGGAAATTGGAAGGGTTGAATGGAATGCCAGTCTTTCAGCAATGTGTGAAAGTTATTCAAATAAAATTCTTTTTCTTTAGATTAAGACTCTACTCTTTCTCCAGGTTTGTGTTTTGCATTTTACTATTTCAGAATGAAAATTTGACCGTATGCTTTATGCTGTATTTGCTTGATCAGACAACATATTTAAGGGAATCATAGGCTGTTAGAGCGTGAGGATGTTAGTTAGACCTTAGTGAGCATCTCCTTGAACAACATCATTTTTCTGGTTGTGGAAACAGAGGCATAGCTACCTTAAATGTTTTTGCTCAGATCAAAGCCCGGCTGCCTCTCACATTTCTCCTTCCCTATGTTCCCGCTTAATCACTGGCTTTAGTAAGCTAGAGGTAGATTCACTCTTACGTGGTTATTTTATACCCCCACACCCAATCAACCATGCTTTATCTTTCTCAATGTCTATTTGAGAATTAGTTCAAAGCTAAGAGAGTGCATTTCATTTCATTTTCTCTGAGCAGATTATACCAATAGAAATAGAAAAAATAAAGTCTGTTGCAACAGATACTGATAACTGTATACCCCAAAACTGTTGATGGATTCTTGCTAAAAGAACCCTGGTTTTAGCTGAGGTGGCAGTGTGTCTAGGCCTAGCCAACGAATCGTGATTTGCTGCTTTTGGCTTTGGTGTTGTGTCCAGTCTGTGTTGCTTGATTCTAATCATCTGACCAATGATCATGGTAGGGTGTGGGGTAGATGGGGTCTGCTTGAGATGCTTTGGGGAAAACCTTTGCTTTCTTGTGAAAAGGGATAGGTGGGATTGAGTTAGCCTTCCTCCACCCCCCATCCCCCCATTACTGTTCCTCGCACTTTGAACATAGATTTGACATCTGAAGTTGCCATAACCTTCTTGCTACCTTGGAGGAAAGGCCACCATCTTTTTAAGTGAGTCCTATTTGTTTAAACCAGGGGTTGGCAAATTCCTACAGCTAGGTGCCGATTTTTGTAATAAATTGTTATTTGGACACACCCATACCCAATTTGTTTGATATTATCTGTGACTGCTTTCGTGCTCTAAGGACAGAGTTGAGTAGTTGCAACAGAGACACTTTGGCCCACAGCCTAAAATGTTGACTCTCTGGTCCTTTAAAGTTTGCTGATCTTTGGTTTAAAGCACCAGAAAGTGAGTTTGCTTATTACTTGTAGCCAAACCCATTCCTATAGTCAACCAATAATCATTATCCCTGATTTGTGACTTAGCATTTCCACTTACTCAAATTACTCTTGTCTCTTAAGCAGGTTTGCTCCAGATGAGTATATTCCTCATTTGGCCACTAATCTTGATGTCCTTCCTAACCTTTCTGGTTATCCTTGGTCTTTTATATATTTTTTAAGATGAGAATGTAAACATGTTTCATTTAAGTGCCACCTAAATAAAACTCATGTCAGCTCTTTGATGTTCCAGTAGTCTAACCGTCTAAGGCACTGCTTTCTGGAACATAGAGAAGGAAAATTGCCAGGGCTCTCAGTGCATAGGGTCTGTTGACGGACCTTAGGCCTTAACTGATAGAACAGCTTCCACCTCCCCCCACAATATGTTGCCCTTTCTGATTTAGAAGGACCAGAGAAAAATGGCAGTAATGCCAACTCAGTGACCATATGTACTTCCTGGCACACAACAAACAAGTCCTCACTCTTCCCCAATAGCATACTGGATACTTTCCAACCTGGAGAGCGCATCTTCTGGTGTCCCATCTTTTTGCCTTTTCATACTGCTCATGGGGTTCTAATGGCAAGAAAAGGGGGGTGGTGTGCCACCCCTCCTCCAGTGGACCACGTTTTGTGAGAGCTCTCCACTGTGACCCGTCCATCTTGGGTGGTCCTGCACAGCCTGGCTCATAGCTCCATTGAGTTACGTGAGCCCCTTCACCACAACAAGGCTGTGATCCGTGAAGGGGCCCCAACCTGATATGGGAAGATACACTGGATATAACTTTTCTGGTTTTAGTAAGAGCTATAATTGGACGGCCTGGCTTTTGAACAATAAAGAGAATACTCATTTGATTTTGGACTGAGGTAGAATATACTCTTTCGGCTCCCCTGAGACAGTAAAGAGTATACCTGCAGTGCGGGAGACCTGGGTTGGGAAGATCCCCTGGAGGAGGGCATGCAACCCACTCCAGTGTTCTTGCCTGGAGAGTACCATGGACAGAGGAGCCTGGCGGGCTGGAATCCATGGGGTCACAAAGCGTCAGACACAACTGGGTGACTAAGGAGAAACACAGCACATACCCTTATGTGTGAAGACAGAGATAAACAGAAGGTATCTAAGAACAACGGATGTCCTTTCATGGTTGTAAAATATCAGGTAATACCCGTCCCGGTTTTACACATCGTGTAACATAATGTTGCAGAAAGAGCATTAGGTTGGATTCTAGGAGACAGAATTGACCAGGAGTCCTTTGTCAACCGAGTTAACTTCTCTGTGCCACGGTTTTGCATCAACAAGGAAAGGAGATTGAACTGTATGACGTTTAAGGTCTCTTCCTGTCCTAAGAGGTTTATACTTTTAGAAATTCTTTAGGGTGGTTGAAACCCACCTGAAGATGAGCCAGCAAAGTAGCAATAACAAAACTCTCTTTGGAAAATTGAAATGCTCATCAGAATGACCTTTTAATTTTAAGGCCCAGAGGCCTCAGAGGTTTTGTCATTGTACAGGTATCCTTTAGTGTCAGGTGAATTTTCTGGGGACGAAAACTTCTGGGTGAATTTGGGTCCTGTAATGGAAATTTGCAATGCTATATTTTGATAATCAGATACAATATATTTCGCAATCTATTATTATTTTTTAAATAACACATTGACTGGGTTGCCATTGCCTTCTCCAGGGGATCTTCCCAACCCAGGAATCGAACCCAGGTCTCCCACATTGCATGCAGACGCTTTACAGTCTGAGCCACCAAAGAATTCTTCTTATTATTTTTTAAGTAACACACTGAGTTCTTCCAAAGCACTATCTTGGAAGTATAGGTTTCTAAAGAAATAACTAGAAGTAGATTAGTTGGAAAGTGAGAGAGGCTTCCAGTGAAAATAGATAATCTTAACACATTATTTTTATCAAAATTCTCTTGCCCTAAGAAATTACTGTTTTTGAAAGAAAAAATTTTAATTTAAGTAGCTTTATGATAACAATGTCTGTGTTACAGAATCTTAACTACTGTTTTGAAGTTAGTACATTCAAACATTTCCTGCCTTTTAGTAATAAGTACTTAATAACAAGGAAAAAGCTTGTTTTTGCAAATTATGCTGATCATGCTTACTACTTGGGCTTTTCATTTTGCATGGAAGACAGAAAGGAGTAAACATTTTCGTATTGTGTTCAAACTAAATATTAAGACCCAGAGAACAAATTATCTTATTTCTACCACTTATTTCCTTTTTTCCTTTATCAAAGAACTGTCTTTAGCTATTCTGGAAAGTATGTTCTACTTAACATCCTATAATGCTGTAACTCACTGTGCATCTTTATAATTTGAAGAGAATATTGTGATATAAGAAAGATATCTGCTTAACTTCTTTGAGAGAAAAGGTGAGTTATAAGTAAATACAAATTTAAAAGTAAGAAAGGCTGCCAGTCTAAAAGACTCTGAAAAATGTTGACTTTGCAAATAACTGTTCACAAATTAACCTTTTTATACACCATGTCTGGCCAGCGTCTGGGTACTAACATTGACAATCCAAGGTGAGTGATTTTCTGCATTAAACGTGCTTTCAACTAAAGAAAGCCTTGGGATTGTCATTGTAAAAGAATGACATTGCCTGTATTCTAAAATACAGGCCCATGTAGTTTTCTAATAATGGATAAAGAAGTGAATATTGAATTCCATATCCCTTGCTTATTATTTTAATTTTTATCAGTGCTCTCGATGAATGATTTTTAAAGGGTCAGATGATTTTATAAGTGTTCTGAAAACCAGTGGTGACTTCTTTCCTTCCCCTTCCAGTCCCCTCTGACTTGTGTCTTGCTTTCACTGCTTGTAACTCTTTATTTTTTTCCTTTTTTTTTTTTTTTTGGTACTTAATTCCATCATTCTAAATAATGTGCTTCTTGACTCCTCTGTTTTAGATATCATTTCTTGGCTTCCCCCTTGGCAAGACAGGGATTTAGCTTTTTCCTCCCTCTCCCAGTTGATATCATAGTTTTGCGCAGATCCACACGTTCACAGTACATGCTGTTCATAGTTGCCATGTAGTATGTGACCACTGTTTTTCCTTCTGGTTCAACTCTCCTTTTCCTGGAGTTGGTGATTCTCATATTTTGTCACTTGTTCCTTGTTCTTGTCAATTCATCCCCCTGTATTGCCCACAGTTGTGTAAATCTCCTTTTAATCATATCAAACAGGTGTAGTATACAGTTTTACCAGTTCATCATCTTGCTGACATTTCTCCCCAGAGCTCCACATCCGCTCCACTCTGAACTGGCTGTTGTCCAGGATGCTGCATGGCTGTCACCCCCAGACCTGTGCGTTATCGTGGGGAGTCCATTCTCATCCGGAGGATCCCTGCCATCTTCTAAGTCCCTCCCCTTCTTAGCTTACTCCAGGGCGCATTGGAGGTCAATTTTTGGACACTTGGCTTATCAGACTCATGATTGATGGTCTTGTTGGTGTAGAATTTTAGGTTGGAAATGATTTTCCCTTGTAGTTCTGAGAGCGTTGCTCCACTGGCTTCTAAGCCTCCAGTGTTGCTCTCCAGAGGAACAATGTTATTTGATTCTGAATTCTTTGTATCTGATGGTCTTTCTGTGGTGGTGATTTTGTTGTTGTTTCTTCTTTGTTTATCTTTTAATCCTGTTTGGAAACTCCAGTCTTCTGAAATTTCAGTGTCCTTTGGTGACTCTTTCTGTAGCCACATGTGCTAGGCCCTTTGAATTCAAAAGTGCAAATACTTAAATTCTGTGAAACTTCCTTGAATTTTTTTTTTCTTTTCTGTTCTTTGTTGGCCCTCTTAGAGTGGTCTTCTAATTTTTTTCACCTTTATCTTGTAGCTTTCATCACTTTGTCCTTTGGTGCTCTTTTCTTGGAGATTTTCTCAAATTTATCTTTTACATCTTTTACTGAGTTTTAAATCTCCTATCACACTTTTTTTCCCCTCCTATTTCAAGAGCTCTGTTTTGTAGCATCCCGTTGCTGTTCTTCTGTCATGAATGCAATTGTCTTTTAGCTTTAGACTGTTAAGTAATGTTATATATACTTATTTTCATTTCCTTGTATAGCTCTATTTATCCTATCCTAAGTTGCTTCCCCCATCCCTGTTGGTTAGATTCCTGTCATATTAAGGGTTTTTCTTAGATGCCTAGCAATTCTTGCTTGTCTACTTACATCTATAAGTGGTGTGTATAGAGCTAATTCAGACTTCTTTGTGCATGGATGAAACTTGCCTGCTACGTATCTCACCACAGGGGTATTTGGAGGTTCCAGTAATCATAACTTTAGCTTCTCTGTCTTGGGCTGATCAGATACTCCCAAAGGATCTTTCATGCTTCTACCTAGAGAATAAGTCTGATTCTCAATGCCCTGGGAAGCATGTGGGGCAAAGAGGTTGGGGACTTCAGTATTCACGACATTAAAGTTTCATTTCATTCTCTCTTTCTGCACGTCGCCCTTCCGTAAACTGTGCCTGGTGACTTTCAGTTCAGGTGCCTTGTTTCATCCTTTCTAGGGAATGAACGTATAGTCTTCTACTCAGGTGGGCAGGCAGTGTGAATGAGGAGAGGGCTCTAGAACCCTCAGCTCTTTTTTAAAGGGCTTAGAACCAGTCCCCCTGTTTTAGCTCTACCTTTACTCCCATTTATGGGCTTCCTTGGTGGCTCAGACAGTAAAGAGTCTGCCTGCAGTCCTAGAGACCCACGTTCAATCCCTGGGTCTGGAAGATCCCCTGGAGAAGGAAATGGCTACCCACTCCAGAATTCTTGCCTGGAAAATATCATGGACAGAGGAGCCTGGTGGGCTACAGTGCATGGGGTTGCAAAGGGTCAGACACGACTGAGTGACCAAGCTCTTACTCCATTTATAAATATGGGCTCTCAGATTTTATCAATTCTGGAGCTTCCTGGGAGTTCTACCGGTGAACTGGATTGTGTCTCCCCATTCCCCACTGCCTGTAAGAGTAAAGTCTTCTGTTCTACTGGATCACATTGCCACTTCATTCTTCTGCTTCCTGGCTTCCAAAGTGTTCTAGTTATTTTCTTTGTCTAAGTGTGTTTATATCTTTTTGAAAAATCTCTTTTAATCATTTTAGTGTAGTTTCAAGAGAAGGTGAAACTAAATGACTGTATTAAACCTGCCCCTTTAATCAGAAGTCTTCTCTTATTTTACTAATCATTGTTCACCTTCTCAACTGGCAGTGCAGTCAAAAAGTACCTGTGCAGTGTGAGCAGTCCACACAATGGAAGACCGAATAGAGGCACGTTCTGGGTGTCTTTAGATGCTTGTGCCTTGCATATTTTTAAGAAGAGGTAACATTGGGAGCAGAGTAAAGTGTCTCTTTTGGAAGGATTTTAATGCCGGTAGATTCTTCCCTTGCATTTTACGCTCCCTGTGGATACAGGTAACCCCCTGCCCAACTGGCTGTTGAAAGAAGCTTTGAAAGTAGTGTGTCCATTGCACCTACCGAACGGTGGCTTCTGAGTCCCTCCGTCTTCTCGTCATGTCATACAGAGTACTAAGAGCCCTGGTAAAGGAGCAAGGTTTTTCTGAAAAAGGAGGTCGAGAGAGGACAACAGCGTCTTATGCATGGACCTCCTCTATCTCATTTGAAGGGTTTGGGGGTGGTTGGACTAGAGGAGTCTTTCCAGTTCCAAATGGGTGTCACTTGAGAATTTTGAAAAATTACTGTAGTTTTTTAAATTGCCCCCCAAATTGTTTATTTTTTCAGGTGTGGGGTTTGGATGTTCATCATCATCATCATCATTACTATTCTGTATCTGATGTCTTGAGCATAGGCGCTCCTCATCTGTCTTCAGGGGTCATTGAAAGAGTTGTGTCTAAGGTGTGTTTGTAGTCTGGCTGCCCTTCCCCTGGCATTTTCATCTCCCTCTTTCCCCAATGGCCACCTCTCTACTATGTAGGCCTTTTCAGTTTCTGTAACAAAATGGATTCTTTTCTTCCTCAGAGCTTATAAAACTACAGTTCCTTCTCTCTGGGATGTTCTTCTCCTCATTCTTTTTTGGGCTAATTTTTTTTTTTTGTATTTAAAAATATATATATTTATTTTAATTGGAGAATAATTGCTTTACAATATTGTGTTGGTCTCTGCTATATATCAGCATGAATCAGCCATGGGTATGCATATGTCCCCTCCCTCTTGACCCTCCCTGCCCCCATCCCGCAAATCAAGGCTGTCGCAGAGCACCAGGTTTGAGCTCCCCGCATCACGCAGCAAACTCCCACTGCCTGTCTGTTTTACACATGTAATGTATGTTGCCATGCTGCTCTCTTGATTCATCCTGCCCGCTTTTTCCCTCATTGTGCCCACAAGTCTGCTCTCCATGTCTGTGTCCCCGTTACTGCCCTGCAAAGAGGTTCACCAGTACCATCTTTCTAGATTGTTGGGCAATTAATCACATGCTGGATATCAAAGTTCAGTTTCTCACTGGGTCCCAGGTATAATAATAGTTTAAGTGACATGCCTCTCAGCTCCTGGAAGATTATATCCTGTAATCCAAGTCCTGCCCTTCAGTTCTTATCAGATGGGCCAGTTGGTGAGGATGGGCAGTCATTCTGGGGCATCTGGTATTTGGAGTTTCAGGGGCAGTCCTCAACTTTTGTTTTATTTGGAAGGAATCACACAGTACTGGCTTTCCTGATGGCTTTGCGGTAAAGAATCTGCCTGCAGTACAGGAGACATGATTTCAATCCCGAGGTTGTGAAGATCCCCTGGTGGAGAAAATGGCAACCCATTCTAGTATTCTCGCCTGGACAATTCCATGGGCAGAGGAGCCTGGTGAGCTACAGTCCATGGGGTTGAAAAGAGCTGGACATGACTGAGCGACTGTGCCCGCACAGCCACCACGTAGTACAGCTTTTTACCCCCCAGTGCAGTAAGTAGTTTTTTTTTTTTTTTTTTTTTTAGAAAGCAGATTAAGACCTGTTTTCAAATTCAAGATTGTGTTAGCTGTGTGATCTTGGGCAGTTGAGGCCTCTGAGCTGTAGCATCCTTCCTGTTTCAGGATTCAAGGGCGTACTTCCCAGGGACACTGCCAGGATTAACTGTGATAATCCTCCTAAAGTGCTTGGCAAGTCCTTCACCCAGAGTGGGGGCTTTTTACACCAAAGCAGTTAGGATTTGGGGGCGGTAGAAAAGTGAAAAGGAATTGATAGCAAAGGTGATTCTAAGTAGATAACTCTATATTTGTTCAGGTACTTCCATGAAAAATCTTGTGCAAATGCGTTGAATGCAGGGATTCTGAGTCTTAAGTACTAAATAATGAATTTTGTTCTCTCTAACATAGAAAAGGTTCAGAATTACTGCTTTAATTATGGCCTTTGATGCACAGTACTAAGGGAACTTTAGGTTTTCAGTTTTAAGTTTTCAAATCTTACTCTGTGTCTGAAGTATAAAAAGGGAAAAAGGAGAACAAAACATAACTTGAAGCTTTTTTACTGTTATCAAAGTTTTTGGGTGTGTGCATTATTGTTAGTTTCTAGGAAAACTAGGTATTTGATAATTTGTCTGGGATTTTAAGAAGGCCACAGTCTGAAGATAGTTTAATTGGCAAGGGGATAATGGAAATTCATGTTTAGGTAATACAGGTACTGAGAGCAATTCAAAGCAGTGTACATCTGCCAAAATCTTAGCTCATTTATGACAGTTTAAGACTAAGTTCTCAGAAGTGTTGAGAGAGAAAGAAGAGTGAAAGGACTAACTCTTGAACACATAGACAGTGCAGAATTTCTGCCAGTCTGGGAATTAGAGTGAATAGAGTGGAGTCGGGCTAAGATAATAGCTGTATGTGATTCTTTTTTTTTCATCATAGCGCTCATAGCTGTGAATAGAAAAGTTCAGTCTTTATTTCTTTTTATTTTCACCCTCACTGTTATTAACACAATTATTATAGCAGGACATTTTGTGTTTTGGTTAACATTTGAAAAAATAGAAACATTGTTTTACTTCTCAAAATGAAAATTGTATGTATCAGCAATACACTCGTTAGCACTCAGCTTTCCAGAGTTGCTTAGGTAGTAGCTTTTGGCTTGCCTGAATCCTAATAAGTCGCTTTGGTCGTGTCCAACTCTTTGCAACCCCATGGACCATAGCCCGCCAGGGTCCTCTGTCCACGCAGGCAAGAATACTGAAGTGGGTTGCCATCTAGGAGATCTTCCCGACCCAGGGATCGAACCTGCATCTCTTAATGTCTTCTGCATTGGCATACGGGTTCTTTACTACTAGCATCACCTGGTAAGCCCAGTAGCTTCTGGATTTTTCTGTTTGGAGAAATTGTAATGTTAAAAACAAATTTACACCCTTCCCCTGCACCACCCCCTCACCCCTTGTGTTTGTGTGTGTGCGCGTGCATACACGTGCCCATGCAAATGTGGAGCTTTATTTTGCCAGTGTGGACATGAGGAAAACACCACTTAGTGACATCACTGAGTTTATTTCCTGACAGAAAAGACTTGCACTCTCACCCCCAGCAGCAAGATTAAAATATTTGAATAAATAATCCTTTGAAATTGAGAAAGGTTAATTCACGAAAACTAAACTGTTCTTCTCAGTTCACTATGGATCACAGAAAATTTCCCTACTGATCAACGGTAGTCCACAAACCAGTTCTAGGGACATTGGTTTGTGTATTGAATGAATCATCATAGTTGATGATTCTACATATACATAAAAATTTCCATGATTAAAATTTATCTTCAAGAGTCTTACAATCTGTGTTACTGAGGGTAAGTAGAGGCTTGTGTGAATAACATGGAGACCACCCAAAAATTATTTCATAGAATTGGCTGTATGCAAATCATTGGATATTTCCTTATACTTAGTTTTACTGTATTAGGAAATAGGGACAAGGTACTATTTTGTTTAACTTGTTCTTCAGGAAGAGATAAAATGATGTTGAACAGTCAGCTGTCCCAAATCTGTTATGTTAAATGAGAATTGTGATGCTAGGAAACATTTAGAAAAGTCCTCCTTTGACACTCACTACTCCCTCCTCCCCCCATCCCACCTCACAGATAAAGGCACTTATCAAGTGCCTTTTATGTACCTTTAACTCTAACAAAACATCGACCAGCGTCATTGGATATGGCAGATTTATATATTTTGAAGTTCATGGCAACCAATTAGATGTAAAGCTTTAAACATTTTTATCACATATTTAATTTTTGGAAGTAGAATATAGTGAAGATAAACAATTATCACTTATTTACTATAGTGCAAGGTTGGTGTAAGAAAAATGTACTTTGAAATGGGCAAAAAAGACTTTTGGATATCCTTTCAATCTGTTGCTGTCATGTCTAGGGATTATTCGGTCTATAGGGCTTGAGTCTTTGTCTTGGACTAGACTATTTGATACCTCTGTAGAACCAGAAGTTAACTTGTAGAAAACTGAAAGCAGCGCAAATAATTCTTCTTCATAGAAATGCAAATTACGAATGTCCTGGGGAATGCAGTTGACCGGTATTTGCGCCTTGGTTTCAGCATTCCTTTCCTGCACTAAAATTGTGCTGCTTTTTCTTCTCCTTTGAACTGGATGTAACGTCTTTTTCCAGTTCTCTCGTTAATTAATGAGTTAAATGGAATCTTTGAGACATCGTGTATTTTATATCCCCGTGAGCGTCATGATTTTACCTTTTTTGAAAAAATATTTTGTATAGGGATGGCTTTAGATTTTCAGTAATGCATGGCTGCTGTTTCAGCGTTTATGTGACCCTCTATGCTGGTGTTCTTGTTGAAGTCTCGCAGTTGCATCCTTACTCACTTCTCACACCTTTACTGTCAACCACCTGTGTTTGCGGTTGATTTTGAGGTGATAGGCTTAAGGCAAGAAAATTAGTTTATGAATCAGATTGTATTCTCCTCCGACTCGTGTTGTGTATCCCCTTTTCTGATTCTGGACAAGTTAATTTAGCTCCGTGGAGTCCAAGCTTCCTCCTGTGTAAGTGTCAGGCCATCTATCAAAGCGCTGGGCACAGGCCAGGTACTTGGTGGATGCTCAGTAAACACGTGTTATCTTTTCTCTCCTGTTTTTTGAAGGTATAGGTCCCTGACCTCTTGTCCTTTATCCTCTACTCGGTTTTAATCTGTTGAAGTCTAGGAACCTAGATAAGCTAATCTGTTAGAATCATAGCTGAAACAAATGTCATTGGATTGTAACAGAGAGCCTGAGGAATTGTACTGTGAATGAAGTACATGAACTTTATAGCTCTTAAACTTTGGTGTATCTGCTTTGATTACCCAGATGCCATTTTCTCCTTTCTGTGTTTTTGGCAATGTATAGTTGAAGCTCATGGTTAAGTGACAAGGAGAAGTTAGATGTTACTCTACTTGGTTTTGAAGTGTATTAAAAATTTTTTATGAAAATGAAAGTGTTAGTCACTCAGTCGTGTCCGACTCTCTGTGACACCATAGACTGTAGCCCACGAGGCTCCTCTGTCCATGGAATTCTCCAGGCAAGAATACTAGAGTGGGTTGCCGTTTCCTTCTCCGGGGGATCTTCCCTACTCAGGGACTGAACCAGGTCTCCTGCATTACAGGCAGATTTCTTATTGTTTGAGCCACCAAGGAAACCTTTTTATATCTGGTTAATTAAGGAAAATTATATTTTCTCTTGATTGATATTAAAGCATTAAAGTTAACTTGTGTCTCCTGAGCTTTGTACCAACAAGTGAGAGGTGTGTATGTATAAAAGCAGTAGAGAAAGAGAAGGGAAGAAGAGAAAGTTATATATTTGAGAGTGAGAAGCAGGAGCTTGTTGTGGATTCAGGAGAGCAAGATGAGGGAAAAAACCTAGGCTTGTTTGGAAGATGTCTGTGCAGTGTTCCTACCTGTCTCTTATACACATCTAGATGTGTATAAGAGACAGGCATATGTCCCCTCCCTCTTGACCCTCCCTGCCCCCATCCCGCAAATCAAGGCTGTCGCAGAGCACCAGGTTTGAGCTCCCCGCATCACGCAGCAAACTCCCACTGCCTGTCTGTTTTACACATGTAATGTATGTTGCCATGCTGCTCTCTTGATTCATCCTGCCCGCTTTTTCCCTCATTGTGCCCACACGTCTGCTCTCCATGTCTGTGTCCCCGTTACTGCCCTGCAAAGAGGTTCACCAGTACCATCTTTCTAGATTGTTGGGCAATTAATCACATGCTGGATATCAAAGTTCAGTTTCTCACTGGGTCCCAGGTATAATAATAGTTTAAGTGACATGCCTCTCAGCTCCTGGAAGATTATATCCTGTAATCCAAGTCCTGCCCTTCAGTTCTTATCAGATGGGCCAGTTGGTGAGGATGGGCAGTCATTCTGGGGCATCTGGTATTTGGAGTTTCAGGGGCAGTCCTCAACTTTTGTTTTATTTGGAAGGAATCACACAGTACTGGCTTTCCTGATGGCTTTGCGGTAAAGAATCTGCCTGCAGTACAGGAGACATGATTTCAATCCCGAGGTTGTGAAGATCCCCTGGTGGAGAAAATGGCAACCCATTCTAGTATTCTCGCCTGGACAATTCCATGGGCAGAGGAGCCTGGTGAGCTACAGTCCATGGGGTTGAAAAGAGCTGGACATGACTGAGCGACTGTGCCCGCACAGCCACCACGTAGTACAGCTTTTTACCCCCCAGTGCAGTAAGTAGTTTTTTTTTTTTTTTTTTTTTTAGAAAGCAGATTAAGACCTGTTTTCAAATTCAAGATTGTGTTAGCTGTGTGATCTTGGGCAGTTGAGGCCTCTGAGCTGTAGCATCCTTCCTGTTTCAGGATTCAAGGGCGTACTTCCCAGGGACA
Source organism: Oreotragus oreotragus (assembly GCA_006410675.1). Classification (NCBI taxonomy): domain Eukaryota; kingdom Metazoa; phylum Chordata; class Mammalia; order Artiodactyla; family Bovidae; genus Oreotragus; species Oreotragus oreotragus. The sequence goes on along the minus strand of SJYX01023478.1, from coordinate 3,408 downwards.
CTGCCAGGATTAACTGTGATAATCCTCCTAAAGTGCTTGGCAAGTCCTTCACCCAGAGTGGGGGCTTTTTACACCAAAGCAGTTAGGATTTGGGGGCGGTAGAAAAGTGAAAAGGAATTGATAGCAAAGGTGATTCTAAGTAGATAACTCTATATTTGTTCAGGTACTTCCATGAAAAATCTTGTGCAAATGCGTTGAATGCAGGGATTCTGAGTCTTAAGTACTAAATAATGAATTTTGTTCTCTCTAACATAGAAAAGGTTCAGAATTACTGCTTTAATTATGGCCTTTGATGCACAGTACTAAGGGAACTTTAGGTTTTCAGTTTTAAGTTTTCAAATCTTACTCTGTGTCTGAAGTATAAAAAGGGAAAAAGGAGAACAAAACATAACTTGAAGCTTTTTTACTGTTATCAAAGTTTTTGGGTGTGTGCATTATTGTTAGTTTCTAGGAAAACTAGGTATTTGATAATTTGTCTGGGATTTTAAGAAGGCCACAGTCTGAAGATAGTTTAATTGGCAAGGGGATAATGGAAATTCATGTTTAGGTAATACAGGTACTGAGAGCAATTCAAAGCAGTGTACATCTGCCAAAATCTTAGCTCATTTATGACAGTTTAAGACTAAGTTCTCAGAAGTGTTGAGAGAGAAAGAAGAGTGAAAGGACTAACTCTTGAACACATAGACAGTGCAGAATTTCTGCCAGTCTGGGAATTAGAGTGAATAGAGTGGAGTCGGGCTAAGATAATAGCTGTATGTGATTCTTTTTTTTTCATCATAGCGCTCATAGCTGTGAATAGAAAAGTTCAGTCTTTATTTCTTTTTATTTTCACCCTCACTGTTATTAACACAATTATTATAGCAGGACATTTTGTGTTTTGGTTAACATTTGAAAAAATAGAAACATTGTTTTACTTCTCAAAATGAAAATTGTATGTATCAGCAATACACTCGTTAGCACTCAGCTTTCCAGAGTTGCTTAGGTAGTAGCTTTTGGCTTGCCTGAATCCTAATAAGTCGCTTTGGTCGTGTCCAACTCTTTGCAACCCCATGGACCATAGCCCGCCAGGGTCCTCTGTCCACGCAGGCAAGAATACTGAAGTGGGTTGCCATCTAGGAGATCTTCCCGACCCAGGGATCGAACCTGCATCTCTTAATGTCTTCTGCATTGGCATACGGGTTCTTTACTACTAGCATCACCTGGTAAGCCCAGTAGCTTCTGGATTTTTCTGTTTGGAGAAATTGTAATGTTAAAAACAAATTTACACCCTTCCCCTGCACCACCCCCTCACCCCTTGTGTTTGTGTGTGTGCGCGTGCATACACGTGCCCATGCAAATGTGGAGCTTTATTTTGCCAGTGTGGACATGAGGAAAACACCACTTAGTGACATCACTGAGTTTATTTCCTGACAGAAAAGACTTGCACTCTCACCCCCAGCAGCAAGATTAAAATATTTGAATAAATAATCCTTTGAAATTGAGAAAGGTTAATTCACGAAAACTAAACTGTTCTTCTCAGTTCACTATGGATCACAGAAAATTTCCCTACTGATCAACGGTAGTCCACAAACCAGTTCTAGGGACATTGGTTTGTGTATTGAATGAATCATCATAGTTGATGATTCTACATATACATAAAAATTTCCATGATTAAAATTTATCTTCAAGAGTCTTACAATCTGTGTTACTGAGGGTAAGTAGAGGCTTGTGTGAATAACATGGAGACCACCCAAAAATTATTTCATAGAATTGGCTGTATGCAAATCATTGGATATTTCCTTATACTTAGTTTTACTGTATTAGGAAATAGGGACAAGGTACTATTTTGTTTAACTTGTTCTTCAGGAAGAGATAAAATGATGTTGAACAGTCAGCTGTCCCAAATCTGTTATGTTAAATGAGAATTGTGATGCTAGGAAACATTTAGAAAAGTCCTCCTTTGACACTCACTACTCCCTCCTCCCCCCATCCCACCTCACAGATAAAGGCACTTATCAAGTGCCTTTTATGTACCTTTAACTCTAACAAAACATCGACCAGCGTCATTGGATATGGCAGATTTATATATTTTGAAGTTCATGGCAACCAATTAGATGTAAAGCTTTAAACATTTTTATCACATATTTAATTTTTGGAAGTAGAATATAGTGAAGATAAACAATTATCACTTATTTACTATAGTGCAAGGTTGGTGTAAGAAAAATGTACTTTGAAATGGGCAAAAAAGACTTTTGGATATCCTTTCAATCTGTTGCTGTCATGTCTAGGGATTATTCGGTCTATAGGGCTTGAGTCTTTGTCTTGGACTAGACTATTTGATACCTCTGTAGAACCAGAAGTTAACTTGTAGAAAACTGAAAGCAGCGCAAATAATTCTTCTTCATAGAAATGCAAATTACGAATGTCCTGGGGAATGCAGTTGACCGGTATTTGCGCCTTGGTTTCAGCATTCCTTTCCTGCACTAAAATTGTGCTGCTTTTTCTTCTCCTTTGAACTGGATGTAACGTCTTTTTCCAGTTCTCTCGTTAATTAATGAGTTAAATGGAATCTTTGAGACATCGTGTATTTTATATCCCCGTGAGCGTCATGATTTTACCTTTTTTGAAAAAATATTTTGTATAGGGATGGCTTTAGATTTTCAGTAATGCATGGCTGCTGTTTCAGCGTTTATGTGACCCTCTATGCTGGTGTTCTTGTTGAAGTCTCGCAGTTGCATCCTTACTCACTTCTCACACCTTTACTGTCAACCACCTGTGTTTGCGGTTGATTTTGAGGTGATAGGCTTAAGGCAAGAAAATTAGTTTATGAATCAGATTGTATTCTCCTCCGACTCGTGTTGTGTATCCCCTTTTCTGATTCTGGACAAGTTAATTTAGCTCCGTGGAGTCCAAGCTTCCTCCTGTGTAAGTGTCAGGCCATCTATCAAAGCGCTGGGCACAGGCCAGGTACTTGGTGGATGCTCAGTAAACACGTGTTATCTTTTCTCTCCTGTTTTTTGAAGGTATAGGTCCCTGACCTCTTGTCCTTTATCCTCTACTCGGTTTTAATCTGTTGAAGTCTAGGAACCTAGATAAGCTAATCTGTTAGAATCATAGCTGAAACAAATGTCATTGGATTGTAACAGAGAGCCTGAGGAATTGTACTGTGAATGAAGTACATGAACTTTATAGCTCTTAAACTTTGGTGTATCTGCTTTGATTACCCAGATGCCATTTTCTCCTTTCTGTGTTTTTGGCAATGTATAGTTGAAGCTCATGGTTAAGTGACAAGGAGAAGTTAGATGTTACTCTACTTGGTTTTGAAGTGTATTAAAAATTTTTTATGAAAATGAAAGTGTTAGTCACTCAGTCGTGTCCGACTCTCTGTGACACCATAGACTGTAGCCCACGAGGCTCCTCTGTCCATGG
>SJYX01023477.1:406481-419574 GCA_006410675.1 Oreotragus oreotragus | reverse complement strand
AAATATTTGCAGTAGCAAACTCCCTCTTAAACTGAGAAAATGCTTATGTCACAACAATCTGGTAATCATGCTCATATCAAACTTTTTGATCTTTACTAGATTGATAGGTGAAAATTGCCATTTCATTGTTTGAGTCTGTATATCTCTAATTCTGAGTGGTATTGGGTTCTTTGCATTTCTTTCTTTCCCTTTTTCCTCCAGCTGTTTATATTTTACTATCTGGGTCTTTTTATTCTGTTGGTTATAGGCCTTATAAATTTTTAAAAGAGATGTTTATACATTGAGAAAATACCATTTTTCTGCAAATAAATTGCAAAATATTTATTTTGTACTTTTCATTTGTATTTTTATTTTATTTCAATTTTCCTTATTTTGGGATGGTTAATTCATTAATGATTCCTTAGTAGAGTCTGCGTGTGTCTTTCTCTTTGTATATATATTCGGTAAAAATATATATGTAGTATTTTGTCTACATATATAATATGTAGATAGTCATAAATATAAATATATACTTTTACATATTTATGCATATTTATATACCTGTATTCCCTGGTGGCTCAGACAGTAAAGAATATGCCCACAATGTTGGAGACCTGGCTTTGATCCCTGGGTTGGAAGGATTCCCTGGAGAAGGAAATGGCCACCCACTCCACTATTCTTGCCTGGAGAATTCCACAGACAGGGGATCCTTGTGGATTCCAGTCCACGGAGTCACAAAGAGTCAGACACAACTGTAACGCTATACCTATATACATACATTTAAGACAAAAATACTGTATTTTTGTATATGCATGCATACATATAAAATGCTATATATATATAGTTTTTAACTGAAAAAGATATTGAACCACATTATAATGTATTTTGGGTAATAGATGAGGACGTTATTACCCAAGTCTCGCTATGTTAATATAATTACTGCCATCATTTTGGTTTTCCAGGTGACTCAGTGGGTAAGAATCTACCTGCAATGGAGGAGACACAGATTCGATCTCTGGGTCGGAAGATCCTCTGGAGAAGGGCATGGCAACACAGTCCAGTATTCTGGCTTGCAAAATCCCATGGACAGAGAAGCCTGGAGGGCTACAGTCCATAGGGTCACAAAGAGTCAGGCACGACTGAAGTGACTGAGTATGCATCAGTGAGTGAAGTGATTGAGTATGCATCATTATAGCGTATTTCCTTTCAGTCTGTTTTCCTATTTGAGTTATGTCTAACGGCATAAGTCATCTTTAAGGGACACTATAAAGGTGTCTCCTATTAGATCAAGATAACAAAAGCAGGAAGAAGCTGGAGGAACAGTGCCTTGGAAGCAGAAGTTGGAGGGAGGAGTCTATAAGAATTTGGGTGGGGCTTGCATCCCATCCAATCCCACTCCACCCCAGTCAGGAAGTGGAAAAATGCATGGTATTTTGTGTAAGTGTACTTGGAGAACTAACCAACATATCCATAAAAAGCTAACATGTATATGAAAACATTATGCTAAAAATAATGTATAATCAGTCAGTGTCAGCCAAATAGTACTGCAAATAGTACGCGTCTGCCTCCAATGCGGGAGACCTGGGTTCGATCCCTGGGTTGGGAAGATCCCCTGGAGAAGGAAATGGCAACCCACTTCAGTATTCTTGCCTGGAGAATCCCATGGACGGAGGAGCCTGGTAGGCTACAGTCCACGGGGTCGCAAAAGAGTCGGACACGACTGAGCGACTTCACCTCAAACAAACAAAAAAATTTAGCCTTTTCCACTATATCCCTTTTTCCCCTGCTCTGACCCTAGAAAATGCAGAATGAGTAGAGGATGTAAAGAGGAAATTGAAAGTAGAGGAAGAGAAAAAGAACAGATCTCCATGATTTCATCCAGGCTTATGACTTTAGATGTCATCTATATGCCAGTGACTCTCAAACTTATAGCTCCAACCTTGAATCTCTCCTGAACATGACTTGCATATCAAAAATCCTACTGAACATCTCCATGTTATAGATGCCTCAGAGTTAACATGTCCAAAACTGAGCACTTGATCACCCTCAAAGAACTGATCTACCTGCAAACTCTATCCATTATAGCTGATGGCAACTTCACCCTTCCAACTGTTCTGACCAAAAATCTTGGAGTTTTATTTGACTTCTCTTTATCCATACATTGCATATTAATTTTTGGTCAGAAAATCTTGTAGAATCTAACTTTAAAACATATGTATGGAATCTGACCATTTCTCACCACCTCAACTACTACCTGCCTGATTAGAGTTAGCATCATCTTTCACTTGGAGATGCCCCAAACTCCAAACAGACCTCCTGCTTCTATACTTGCCTCTGTCACTTCCATCATCTGTTTCAAAATAGCAGCAACAACTGTTTGAAAAGCACAAATCAGATCGGTATTCTTTTTTCTTTTATTAAATTAATTTTTATTGAAGTATAGTTGCTTTGCAATGTTGTGTTAATTTCTACTGTACAGCAAAGTAAATCAGCTATGAAGGTGAAAGTGACAGATATGAAAGGGAAAGTCACCCAGTCATGTCTGATTCTTTGTGACCTAATGGACTGTAGCCCACCAGACTTCTCTGTCCATGGGATTCTCCAGGCAAGAGTACTGGAGTAGGTTGCCATTCTCTTCTCCAGGGGATCTTCCCAATCTAGGGATTGGACCTGGGTCTCCTACATTGCATGCAGACTCTTACTGTCTGAACCACCAGGGAAGCTGCTATATGTTTACATACATCCCTTCTCTTTTGGATTTCCTTCCCATTTTGGTCACCATAGAGCACTGAGTAGAGTTTGCTGTGCTATATAGGAGGTTCTCATTAGTTACCTATTTTATACACAGTATCAATACTGTAATTATGCCAGTCCAAATCTCCCTGTTCATCTCACCGCTCCCCACCCGGTGTCCATATGTTTATTCTTTTTGTCTGTGTCTCTATTTCTGCTTTGAAAATAAAATTTTATCATTTTTCTAGATTCCACATATATGCCTTAATATGCGATATTTGGTTTTCTTTAACTCAAAACTTTCCAATCATTTTCCATCTCACTTTGAGAAAAGCCAAAGTTCTTACAATGGCCAGCAAGGCCTTATGCTATCTTCCCCCTCTCATTTCCTCCACCTCATCCTTTCAAGTCTACCATAACAAAATACCATAGAATGGTGGCTCAAACAACAGAAGTTATTTTCTCACAGTTCTGGACGCTGGATCAGAGTGCCAGCATGGTCAGATTCTGGTGAGAGTGCTCTTGCTGACTTGCTGATGGTCACCTTCTTGCTGTTTCCTCACGTGGCAGGGAGAGAGAGACAAATGAGCTCTCTGGTGTCTCTTGTATGGAGACACTAACCCTATTGGATCAGAGTCCTACCCTTATGACTTCAATTAACTTTAGTTACTTTCATAAAGGTACTGTTTCCAAATACAGTCACATCAGGGGTTAGGGATTCAACATGCATTTTTTCGAGGGGATGGACCACACACTTTCAGTCCATAATACCTTTACTAACAATAAGAGCTTATCTCCTGCTAAGTGCCCCTTGCTTACCCTCTCCATCCTCATTGACTGATTGATGACCTTGAGCAATCCATACACATGCCTGCTTTAGAGTCTTTGCACAGGCTTCTTCCTCTCCCTGGAGTATGTTGCTTTTAGCTAGCCCCATGGAAAACTCCCTCACTTTTCACATCTTTGTTCAAATATCAACTTCTCAATTAAGTCTACCCTTCAGCCTATTTACAATTGCTACCAACCCTCTCCAGCACCCTGGTCTCCTTGCTCTCTCTTTTGTTGCTCCACACAACCTTCTAAGATACTTTACAAGGAGCTGGACATACAGTGGAGACTCATACAGATAGGGAAGGGTAACAAGAGCCTGATGAGAATGGCTGCAACTGACTCAGAGAGCAGGGCAGGGATGGGGTTGGGGAAGAGTGGTTCAGAGTTGAGACCACACAAGAGCTGAGCCCCCAAGAATGAATACAATAGAATCACAGGCATTATGATAAGACAGAGGGAAGAAATGTGAAGGAAGGTGGACAAATAGGGGGAAGGTGGTTCCTTTTCTACTGAGCAGATAGGATTCTGGCTCTGGACTATTTCAAGAAGTTGTGTTCCCAACCTGTTTGCTTAAATAATAGAGTGTCACTCTCATCTGACTATGCTATTGCCAACTTCTCTCCTAAGAGAGGGAATATTTCTTGCCATGTGTATGCATGCTCAGATGTATCCAACTCTTTGTGAACCCATGGATGGTAGCCCAGTACCGGGTGGTAGAGCTCCTTTGTCCATGGAATTTTCCAGGCAACTATACTGGAGTAGGTTACCATTTCCTTTCCAGGGGATCCTCCCAACCCAGAATCAAACCAAGTTTCTCCTGCATTGGCAGGTGGATTCTTTACTGCTGCACCACCTAGGAAGCCGTATTTCTTGCTATATTAGAAAGCAAAGGATATCACAGTCTGCAGCGACTGTAGCTCACTGCTGGTGAGCTGGTGAGTCCTAAGGGAACTCAGGAAGGAAAAGAATACCTGCCATCTACCAGCCATTAGACTGCCACTACTCCCTACAGTCACGCCCTACGGTGGGCCCTGAGGAAACTCAGAGTGTGAAAACACCAAATACTGGCCCCAAATAGCTGAGGTGCCTATCAAAGGAATGAATCAGTGAGCCCAGATTTGAATCTTCTCATACATAGTGAAAGTGAAGTGAAGTGATGTCGCTCCGTCGTGTCCGACTCTTTGTGACCCATGGACTGTAGCTCACCAAGCTCCTCCATCCATGGGATTCTCCAGGCAAGAATACTGGAGTGGGTTGCCATTTCCTTCTCATACATAAGAAAGTACTAAATTCCTTAATTTGGGATATTTGGTTTTCTTTCATTAATAATCATCTTTTGATGTTCCGACTACCTGTCCTTTATTGCAAAACTCCTGTATAACCTAGCTCCCCCTGCATGCCACCTCAGAGCAGTTATCTCAGTATTATTTGAGATGCTGCTTCCCAAACTTGAAGTCTTAAAAATTCCCACCAAATAAAATACAACTCTTAATTTTTAGGTTGTGAACATTTTTTTAAGTCAACACTCCTTTATATGGCTTAAAATTTATAGATGTTTCTAATGGGAACTGAATATAATAACTTGTGTATGTGTATGCTCAGTCGCTCTTGAGACCCCATGGACTGTAGCCTGCCAGATGCCTCTCTCTATGGGATTTTTCAGGCAAGAATACTGGAGTGAGTTGCCATTTCCTTCTCCAGGGGATTTTCCTGACCCAGGGATCGAACATCTTTACCACTAAGCCAATAATTTAGAGTTGCATTAAAATATGCAATCTCAATGAGGGTTATAGTGCCCTTAAAAAGACAGAAAGTTGATGTGTGGAGAGTAGAATGGTCTTAGATAATACATTGCCTCATGACTTTCCAAAGAGCCATAGTAGATGAACAGATGTATCTCTGGTTTTAAAATTTCATGGAGGAGCAGAAGTTGATTAGGAAAATCATGCTTAGAAAGTCTCTTTGCAGGAGAGAGGGCAATAACCATCACCATCATCACAGCAACAACATTGAGAAACACTGCTTTAAATGATGGAGAATCAATAATCAATTTATAATATCCATTTTTAGATATAGTATTGATAGCGTGTATCTACTAATCCCAAACTCTGAATTTATCCCTACCACTTCCTGTTTGGTAACCATAAGTTTGTTTTCTTTGTGAATCTGTTTTGTAAATTAGTTCCTTTGCATCATATTTTACATTCTACATATAAATGATATCATATGATATTTCTCTTTCTCTGTCTGACTTACTTCATTTAGTATGATCTAATAAAAAGCTTGAATGAGTTTTTTGGCCAATCCAGTATATGATTAAACTATACTAACTGATCACTGCACCACCAAGGAAATCCCAGAAATGGCTTCTTCTGACATAGAATTCTGATAAACAATGCAATAACTAGTATTTGACTAAAATACTGGCAGTCTTTGCTGTGCATGCTTTCAGTTTCAATATGCACAAATTTCAGTTGAAACTGGAAGCATGCACGGCAAAGACTGCCAGTATTTTAGTCAAATACAAGTTATTGCATTGTTTATCAGAATTGTATGTCAGAAGAACCCATTTCTGGGATTTCTTTGGTGGTACAATGGTCAGTTTGTATAGTTTAATTATGTACTGGGTTGGCCAAAAAGCTCATTCAAGCTTTTTGTAAGATCTTACAGAAAAAACAGAATGAAATGTTTGGTCAACCCAATCACTCTAATCCCTCAAAAGGGTCTAATTTCAGTTACAGTAAACACGAATAGGGCTTCCCAGGTGGTGTTAGTGGTAAAGAATGCATCTACAAATGCAGGAGATGTAAGAATCTTGGTTTCAATCCTTGGGTCAGGAAAATCCCTTAAAGGAAGGCATGGCAACCCAGTCCAGTGTTCTTGCCTGGAGAATCCCATAGACTGAGGAGCCTAGTGGGCTACAGTCTATTGGGTCACAAAGAGTCGGACACGACTGAAGCAGCGTAGCACAGTATCGCACAGCATAACCATGAATAATAGCATAAGATACAAACTGTCTTCGTGGAGCTTATACCATAATGGGGGAGACAAGACCACAGCAAATAAACAAATACATCACATACTATCAGGTTCTATTAGAATTATTTTGATATTTATAACAGAAAGAAATGAGATAGGACAAGGAAGAAAAATAAACAGTCGAGGGAATGGCTAGGATGCTCCAGAAAGGCTTTTTTGAGAAGGGGACATTTGAACAGAAAGCTGAATAAAATGAAGGAAAAGGTGATGTGAATTTCTGGTGGAGAAACATTTCTAGAAGGTGGAAGAGCGAAATTCGTGAAATGAAACCTGAGTGGCAAGTTCTAGGAAGAATAATGAAAAAAGAGTTGAAATCATAGAATAAATGAAGCAGTAGCCAGGAACTAAAATAAAGGACTTTGAAGCCATGGGAAATATTTTAGACTTTCCATGTAGTACGGGTGAGAAGCCACTGAAGGCCTAAAAATAAGAGAGTGAAATGTTTTGTTTCTTTGTAAAATATCACCCGTGCTACAGAGTGGAGAACAGGGGGTGAGGATGGGGAGCAAGAGGGCAGGCAAAGAGACAAGCATGGTGGCTGTTTCAGCAGTTCATCTGAGACAGTGAATGGTGGCTTGGACTCAGGAGATCACAGTAGGGGAAGTGAGAATGTTGACCCTGGTGGCTCAGAGGTTAAGCATCTGCCTCCAATGTGGGAGACCCGGTTCAATCCCTGGGTCGGGAAGATCCCCTGGAGAAGGAAATGGCAATCCACTCCAGTATTCTTGCCTGGAGAATCCCACGGACGGAGAAGCCTACTAGGTTACAGTCCATGGGGTCGCAAAGAGTCGGACACGACTGAGCGACTTCACCCTTATTCACCCTCACCCTTATGAAGAGAGATAGGATTTGCTGATGGATTCAATGCAGAGTTTGAAAAAAGAAAAAAAAAAAATGAAGAATCCAAACAGGCAATACAGTTTTGGTCCTAGTGAGTGAGTGAATAGTAGTGCCATTTGTGAAATAAAGATGAAGAATAAGTAAGTTCATCTTGCAGAGTAACACAAGTTCTTTTTTGGACAAGCACACTGTGCATGTAAGTGGTACTTACAGTCATGGAAGGAGATCAGTTGATGTAGGTCATGATTGTAGATAAAATTAAGAAAAAGGTTGCATAGGATGGGCCTGGGTATATGCCAGCTTTCAGGGGTCAAAAAAATTGAAGATTGGGAATTCCCTTGAGGTGCAGAAGTCAAGACAACCCTTTCACTGGTGTGGGCCTTGGTTCAGCTCCTGGTCAGGGAACAAAGATCCTATGTGCAGTCCAGCCAAAGAAAGAAAGAAAATTGAAGATGATCCAGTGGTGGAGACTGAAAGGAAAACAAATGTTTATATTTGTATTTCAAATAACTAATAATCCTCCTCCCTACCATGAATACACTGAATTTGTGGCAGCAACAATAGTCCAAATAATTGAGAGAAAATGTCTGCCATGCACTGTAAGAAAAGTTTGCTTTTTTTGATTACAATCCTCAAAAGATATTGGTCCATGATTACTATATTTTGAAGACAAAAATTATTTTAAATGACTCAATAGGAGCCACCAAGGAAGCCCACTATTAGAATGAAAGTGAAAGTCTTTCAGTCCTGTCCGACTCTTTTCAATCCCATGGACTGTACACTCCTTGGAATTCTCCAGGCCAGAATAGTGGAGTGGCTAGCCTTTCCCTTCTCCAGGGAATCTTCCCAACCCAGGGATCGAACCCAGGTCTCCCATATTTCAGGTGGATTCTTTACCAGCTGAGCCACAAAGGAAACCCAAGAACACTGGAGTGGGTAGCCTATTCCCTTCTCCAGTGGATCTTCCCAATCCAGAAGTTGAATCGGGGTCTCCTGCATTACAGGCGGATTCTTTACCAACTGAGCTATCAGGGAAGCCCCACTATTAGAATAAGAGAAACTGTTTGTGTCAGGAAAGATGTGTGACACCGATAAAACCTTAAACTAGGTATTTTTATTTAAATATTCACGCAGTATCTTAGTTTGAGAAAATTACAAATGCAAGCAGATTCCTCATCATTAAAGGTACCAGCTTGGAAAAAGAAAGAAGTAATAGCTATAAGTAAAGGGTCAGTCTATAGTGTCACAAACACACACACAGATATGCACACACACACTCACATACACACCCTTACATGCTCTCAGTTTTTGCATTGATGTGGTCTTATTCTTACCAGCAGGAAATAAAGTACTGAACTTGATGGTGCATGCCCATATGCTGTTCATTGCCTTTCTGAAAACTGATTTGTGCTCCAAGTTGCTACCTGTCCAGGACCACCTTAAATCTTAAAGTTTGAGGTTTAATATCACCTAGGCTTCATCATCCAATATGAAATATGGTCAAAAGCTAGTTTACATGTGGTTCTTCTTTATCCTATCTATGCTGTCTCCTAGGTTATGAACTTACTGAAGGCAGTCTTTTATTATACTGGTAGGTACATAAAATTAAGTTCAGATATAGGGAAATTAACAAATCTCCTTAGGGACAAAGAGATACTCCATTCATGCTCTATTTATTTGAGTTCCTGATGCTCTTCAAATTTTGGTCCATTAATTCTTTTCTTTTTTGACTATTCAACATTTAAAAGGTTTTTTCAAATGCTTTGTCTACTAGTTTTATTTGTTTTTTCTCTGGGTGTGTGCTTGCTTAGTCTCTCAGTTGAATCTGACTTTTTGCAAGCCTTTCGGCTGTAGCTTGCCAGGCTTCTCTGTCCATGGGATTTCTCAGGCAAGAATACCGGAACAGGTTGCCATTTCCTTCTCCAGGTTATTTTTCCAACCCAGGAATCGAACCAGCATCTCCTGTGTCTCCTGCATTCGCAGGTGGATTCTTTACCGGCTGAGCCATTGGGGATTGTCATTTAAATAACCTAGCCTGCTCTTCTTGGAAATCAGAAGTTTCATTCCCATATCTACTGGAGAAAATGTGACCCAAGTTTTCAAAGCTCTTCCGTTGTTTCCACAACACTGTTCTTCATTTTTTCATACACATGTGTTTTCTTCCGCCTTCAAAACCACATATCAGATCTCTGACCTTCTCTTACTCTCCTTATCTATTAGTCATGAGTGCCTTGGGTGGTTCCTTTTGTATTTCATGCACATTCTTAATGGCAGGTGGCATATCTTATCTCCTGAAGCCACTAGTTCATGCTTTGCACAAAGCAGACACTTAGATTTATTTAATTGAAAAAGATTGCAAAGAATTGCTTGAGAAAGCAACCATAATACAATCACTTCAGTTATTTCCCACATTTCTCAATTGCAACGAGGAATAGTCTTGAGCAATAAAAAAAGTTCCCAAGTCTTTTCCCTCACATTCCACTTAAGCAGAGTTTATATAAAGTAATATGACAGCCCAAGTTTGTTCATCTTCTAACAAGACCCAGCTGCCAGAACATTCAACCACTATTAGTTGAACTTGTGATAGCAAACATGTTCATCAGTCTACTTCACAGAACTTACTCAGTAGCCTCTGTTCACAGAGAAAGAAGGAATTTGACTCTCGAAAAGAACATAATGCTATACAGATGGAGTCAAGTAAGACTGAGTGCCAAACTGCATGACAATAAATGAAATTATGTGGGGCAAGAATATGAAACATGTGTTATCTTACTTGCTTGTGTATTTCATGAGAAAACTGTGTTTGCCAGAAAATAAAATTTGAAATCACACAACCCAGGCGACAGATTCTCTAGGCTTGTCATTTATTTGTTACTTGTTGAATCTGAAATACCATGAAACAACAAGAAATCATTATATAGAAATCATTTAGAAAGAGAAAAATCAGTCAAATAATAATCTAGGTTTCCCATTAGTGGTAAGCATATTGTGAGTTCAGGGATGGTAAAAGAGGAGTCTTAGAATCATTGGAGTATAGTATAGATCTTAAAGTGGCTTCCCAGGTGGTGCTAGTGATAAAGAACCCACCTGCCAATGCAGGAGACGCAAGAGACACAGGTTCAATCCCTGGGTCAGGAAGATCCCCTGGAGGAGGGCATGGCAACCCAGTTGAATATTCTTGCCTGGAAAATCCCATAGACAAAGGAGTCTGCAGGGCTACAGTCCACGGGACCACAAAGAGTTGGGCATAACCGAGCCCATGCATACACACACACAGATCTTAACATCTTTAAAGCTCCATTTTTTAATTCAGTGAGCAAATAGGCATAAAAATACTTTCTTCAAATCAACTATACTCCAATTAAAAAAGCCTTCTGCCATTTTATCAACCAAGTTTATATTATATTTAAAAATTATTTTCTATGTAAATATTACTTTCCTTGTTATGTTTTCTTTATTAATCTCAACACTGACCCAAGAGAGTTAAAATCTATAGCAACAGAATGAGTCATAGCACAAAGATAAAGAATCTGGCATTAAGTCCAGTCCCTCAGTCATGTCCGACTCTTTGCAAACAAATGAATTGCAGCACGCCAGGCCTCCCTGTCTATCACCAACTCCCAGAGTTCACTCAAACTCATGTCCATCAAGTCGGTGATGCCATACAGCCATCTCATCCTCTGTCATCCCCGTCTCCTCCTGCCCTCAATCCCTTCCAGCATCAGTCTTTTCCAATGAGTCAACTCTTCGCATGAGGTGGCCAAAGTATTGGAGTTTCAGCTTTAGCATCAATCCTTCCAAAGAACATCCAGGACTGATCTCCTTTTGAATGGACTGGTTGGATCTCCTTGCAGTCCAAGGGACTCTCAAGAGTCTTCTCCAACACCACAGTTCAAAAGAATCAGTTCTTCGGCTCTCAGCTTTCTTCACAGTCCAACTTTCACATCCATATATGACCACAGGAAAAACCATAGCCTTGACTAGACGGACCTTTGTTGGCAAAGTAATGTCTCTGCTTTTGAATATGCTATCTGGGTTGGTCATAACTTTCCTTCCAAGGAGTGTCTTTTAATTTCATGGCTGCAATCACCATCTGCAGTGATTTTGGAGCCCCAAAAAATAAAGTCTGACACTGTTTCCACTGTTTCCCCATCTATTTCCCATGAAATGATGGGACCAGATGTCATGATCTTNGTGTCTTTTAATTTCATGGCTGCAATCACCATCTGCAGTGATTTTGGAGCCCTAAAAAATAAAGTCTGACACTGTTTCCACTGTTTCCCCATCTATTTCCCATGAAATGATGGGACCAGATGTCATGATCTTCATTTTCTGAATGTTGAGCTTTAAGCCAACTTTTTCACTCTCTTCTTTCACTTTCATCAAGAGGCTTTTTAGTTCTTCTTCACTTTCTGTCATAAGGGTGGTGTCACCTGCATACCTGAGGTTATTGATATTTCTCCCGGCAATCTTGATTTCAGCTTGTGCTTCTGGCACTAAACCTACCCACAAAGAACAGATCACTGGAGGTTTGCCAGTTGAGCTGTAGGTTGTACAGCTCAGGAAAAGCAGGCATTTTACCTGTAAACTCACTTACCCTTCTCATCATGTATCTGCCTGTGAAGGAAAAGGGGTATTGGAAAGCTAGCTTCTCTGACCTCTCTGCTTCTGAGAGGAAAATTGACTTATTGAAATGGGTGAGTTTGTAATAAATTAACAGGGTTTATATAACATAAGGGCTTCCCTCATAGCTCAGTTGGTAAAGAATCTGCCTGCAATGCAGGAGAGATGGGTTTGATTCCTGGGTTGGGAAGATCCCTTTGAGAAGGAAATGGCAACCCACTCTCCCCATGGAGAATCTCATGGACAGAGGAGCCTGAAAGGCTACAGTCTATGGGGTCACAAGAGTTGGACACAACTCTTAGAGAGAGACAGAGAGAGAGAGAGAAAGAGAGATGACATAACATCTCCCTCTCCTATCTCAGGGGAGCCACCTACAAGAAAGGACCTGCCCTGTCTCTGCCATGGGTGAATGTCACCCCACAAGGGATCGCTGAGATTTTCCAGCACAATTTGTGACCGGGTAGGTACATCTGCCTAGTTCTGGGGACCAGTTCACCTACCCATTATCGCTAATACCAGTTTTATTAATAGTAAAGGTGATATTTTGGTCTCTTATCTAATGTCCATTTTCTTAATTGGATCAAGACTCACAATTCAGGAAGTTTTAAGGAGGTATTATTTGTAAGTCCCCTATAAGAACTATCATACATGCTCTTGGCTCTGATGAGCAAGCATGCCTCTGTATTGGAATACAGAAATGATGATAAAGGCTGCCTATTCAAGATGTCATTGGGACAGACTTCCCTGGTGGTCCAGTGGCTATGACTCAGTGCTCCCAAAGAAGGGCTTGGGTCTGATCCCTGGTCAGGAAACTAGATCCCACATGCTGCCAACTAAAGATCCCACATACAGCAACTAAGACCTGGTTCATTTCAGTTCAGTTCAGTTCATTCGCTCAGTCGTGTCCAGCTCTTTGCGACTCCATGAATCGCAGCACGCCAGGCCTCCCTGTCCATCACCAACTCCCGGAGTTCACTCAGACTCATGTCCATTGGGTCAGTGATGCCATCCAGCCATCTCATCCTCTGTTGTCCCCTTCTCCTCCTGC
>SJYX01023477.1:367957-404828 GCA_006410675.1 Oreotragus oreotragus | reverse complement strand
GAGTTCCTCTTCACTTTCTGCCATAACCTAGTACAGCCCAACAAATAAAAATAAATACTTTAAAAAAAAGATGTAATTGGGAGGTTCAGTTTATTATGTAGCTTTCCTTTCCTCACCCTGTCGACAGTCATGAATACAACCCCAGCCCACATCTGAGTGTGCTATTTCTTATCTGCTGCAGAAGGGAGCCACTCCTTTCTCCTCCCTCCTCTCTGGCTTCTCTTAGCTTCCTTCCATCATCAGTGCTATCTAAAGCTTTATCTCTGGCCTGTGATGAACTTGGCTGTCCTCTCTTTGCCATTAGCCAACAGAAGGAACCCAGGCACTGATCCAAACCAACTAAAGGGCAGGCAGCTGCAATCTATTGAGCTGACAGCAAAGACCATATATTGACTCACTGTGAGCCATCAAATTAGAAGCATAAGGAACTCTACCAATAAAACCACAACCTACTTTGCTTGGTCACATTCTCAGAGCCCAACAAGCTAGGACTAAATGTAGCTATGCAGGAATATCAAGAAGTTGAGATCTGGGAGTAGTCAGAACATTGGATAGGCATAATGTTGCCCAGCAATATGCTCATCTTATTTCCTTGCATAGATTCTGTACCAGACAAGTAAATTGTATTTTTTTCCAAGAAAATTCAGCCACAGTGCATGCATTTTTTTTTCTGGAATATCAAGAAGTTGAGATCTGGGAGTAGTCAGAACATTGGATAGGCATAATGTTGCCCAGCAATATGCTCATCTTATTTCCTTGCATAGATTCTGTACCAGACAAGTAAATTGTATTTTTTTCCAAGAAAATTCAGCCACAGTGCATGCATTTTTTTTTCTTTTTGCATCAAAGGAAACTATCCCCATACATTCCACAGACTTTCATGTTACTTATAACAATCTGTAATTATTTTATTCAGTTGTGTCCTGCCTCATTTCCCCTGGCCCACCATTTATGCAGCAGACAGCTATACACAGGTATAGCCTGATAGCACTTGGCTTTGGCTATATACGATGTCTCTCAGTTTGTATCCTGGAACCTCTGACACAGGAGCATCTAGAAGTGAAGGGCAGTTAACCCTCTTGGTGGATATTGGGCAGTACTGGAGGGTACACTCTCCCCCCTTCTATCCCTAAGGCAGATAATACCTGGTATTATACCCAAAGGCACATCTACTTTGGGTACAATCACTGTCTCTGCACCTGGAGTAAATTGTAGAGTTTCTATCCCTAAAAATCAGATGTACAATACAACATGAACTTCCTCAAAAGGATAATTTTGAGCTAGTGAGTTTGGAGCAAAGCTGCCCACCATTTATGCAGCAGACAGCTATACACAGGTATAGCCTGATAGCACTTGGCTTTGGCTATATACCATGTCTCTCAGTTTGTATCCTGAAACTTCTCTGACACAGGAGCATCTAGAAGTGAAAGGCAGTTAACCCTCTTGGTGGATATTGGGCAGTACTGGAGGGTAAACTCTCCCCCCTTCTATCCCTAAGGCAGATAATACCAAGGCACATCTACTTTGAGTACAATCACTGTCTCTGCACCTGGAGTAAATTGTAGAGTTTCTATCCCTAAAGATCAGATGTACAATACAACATGAACTTCCTCAAAAGGATAATTTTGAGCTAGTGAGTTTGGAGCAAAGCAGAGGGCAATGGTCAAACAAGTTTGTACCACACCTTGACTTTCCACCCTTGCAAGAGAAAGGCACTGGCCCTAATGGAAGAAATTGATAATGATCTCTTAACAGAAAGAATTTTTGATCACCCATTAGAAAGAGAGCAAGAATAAAGTCAAGAAGCAGAAGTGAGACTTGGTGCTCAGTGAATACAAATTTTAACCTTAAGGCCAACGCTACTCATAGTGATTTTAAAAAATACTATTTTAGAGTTCTTTGGAAGACTTACAGTATTTTGGATAGATCTAATCCTTTATAACATGCTACGTAGACATTACAATTTGCAGTGATACAGTTATTAAATATAGATAACTTGGGCTTCCCTCATAGCTCAGTTGGTAAAGAATCTGCCTGCAATGCAGGAAAGCTGGGTTCAATTCCTGGGTTGAGAAGATCCCATGGAGAAGGAAATGGCAACCCACTCCAGTATTCTTGCCTGGAAAATCCCCATGAACAGAGGCTACAGTCCATGGGGTCTCAAGAGTTGGACATGACTTAGCGACTAAGGAGAGAGAACTTATTTTACAAAGCTTCTTCTCTTTTTTCAAATCAAGATGATCAAACTAGCACATGATGCCAAGCCCAATGTGTTTCCAACACAATTACAGATTATGTATTTGTCAGATATTTATAAGTGAGACATTTCCAAAACAAAGCTGGAGAAGCAACTCACTAAGTACAGAACAAGAACAATTGTGTCCATTCCTTTTTTTTTTTCTTCTTTCTTTCTAAGTTCAGGCTTACAGCGGAGGAGTCAGGCTGTTATGAATCTGCAGAGGTAACTTCTTTTTCTTTAGGTTATATATGACAAAGATCCTCCTTATATCAATCACTGCCTTCAGTTGTAGACCTGGCTTAAATACTGAAAGAAGTTGGAATAAAAGCAGATCAATCTAGTATCCCAGCCAAACAGAATCACTCAGAATCTTTGTTTTGGTGGCCTCAAGGGTCCCACTTGCTTAAGTTATACACTGGATTCACTGAAGAAAAAATATTTTTTTAATTTTTTTGAAAGTTTAAGGAAGAAATAATATGACCAAAAAGAAGAAATAGGACTTTGTCACTCATGGAATAAAGAGATTATTTGTGAGTTACTTCTGTTGCCAATGACTAGCAAAGAATCTTCAGAAGAGAAGAGGCAACAATTTCCTTTGATGAAGTGTTTCACCAAGTTGGGTCTACTGCAATGAGAATTCTTCCATTCCTGTCTCATTCACTATGTATTTCAAACACCATGTACCTTCTAAAAAGACACTCTAGAAAGGGGTAAATTGGATCTTGACAGTAATAAAATCTATGGAATCTTTCTTGAGTTTTTGTCATTAAAATCATTCAAATTCAGATAATTATCAGACAGGACATTTATGAATTCCAAAGAGCCATATTTTCACTAGATGCACTTTTGAAATTTCTATTATGGTTAACCAACTACAATGTGTTTTATCAGCAAATCAATTTTTACTTTTAGAAATAGTGCCTTTGCAGAGAAAGTATCAGCTCTGAAGTTCCAGATGTGAAATAACATTGTAGAACATTTTCACACTTTAGGGCCGGGTGGGAAGGACCCATAACTACTTAGTCTGAAACCAAATAGTCTGAAATAATTTCAATCGTGCTTAAGTCAGATTCAGGACTTTGATACTTTTTGAACTTATCATTTGTACTCCATGCTGATCTTTTTAAATTGAATAACTGACATATAACATTATGTTGTTTCAGGTGTTCAGCATAATAATTTCATAATTGCATTCATTTGCAACATCATAATGATCTTTTAAGAGATCCTTTCTAACACGGTGACACTACGATGAACACAAAAGGTATTGGGAGAATTGGAAATGTAAATATCAAGTTGTTGACAGGCTGTGCAACCTGAACCACTGTGACTTCTTACCACAGTGGAAAACCTACTGGAACCAGAGCAGAAAAATCACTTCAAACCCTAATGTACTCATTAGAGGAGGCAGTTAGGCCTCGATTCAGCCAGAAATAGTCTCTGGATGAGAGTGTCTTCATTTCCTTCCCCTCAAAAAAGCCTAGTTTGACAAAAAATTCAGATTAGTTTTATTTTACTTTTTTGTCATTGTTCAGCCACTCAGTCATGTCCCACTGTTTGCAACCCCATGGACTGCAGCATGCTAGGCTTCCCTATCCTTCACTATCTCCTGCAGTTTCCTCAAACTCATGTCCATTGAGTCGGTGATGCCATCAAACCATCTTAATCTCTGTCACCCCCTTCTCCTCTTGCCCTCAATCTTTCCCAACATCAGGGTCTTTTCCAATGAGTTGGCTCTTTGCATCAGGTTTCAAAAGTATTAGTTTCAGCTTCAACATCAGTACTTCCAATGAATATTCAGGTTTGATTTCCTTGACTGGTTTGATCTCTTTGCAGTCTAAGGGACTCTCAAGAGTCTTCTCCAGCACCACAATTTGAAANTCAGGTTTCAAAAGTATTAGTTTCAGCTTCAATATCAGTACTTCCAACGAATATTCAGGGTTGATTTCCTTGACTGGTTTGATCTCTTTGCAGTCTAAGGGACTCTCAAGAGTCTTCTCCAGCACCACAATTTGAAAACATCAATTCTTTGACACTCAGCCTTGTTTATGATCCAACTCCCACATCCATACATGACTACTGGAAAAACCATAACTTTGACTATACAGACCTTTGTCGGCCAAATGCTTAACACTTGGCACAACCCTGACCATTGATTGGACATAAGAAGAAATTAGGTAGTGACAAAGTAGGGTCACTAGAGTGGGGTCTAGGCCAGTGGTTTTCCACATGTGGTCTGGGGACACTTAGGAGATCTTGAGACACTGCCAGGGTGTCTGTGAGGTCAAAAGACTTCATAACATTAGAATGTGTATGCCTCATCATCCTCCCACCAATTCTCTCTGAGTGTTCAGTGGAAGTTTCAGTGACTACATGATATGTGATGATATCATTGCTCTGGTGGCTAATGGAATATGAGTTGGTATTTTAAACTTTCTGTTGTAATTTCTAACACAGTAAATATCAATGGTTATAATCCATATCTTAAAGAAAACTCTTTAGGACCCTCAATAATGTTAATGATTTAAAAGTATCTTGAGACCAAAAATTTACAGTTCTGGAACAATGCTGTCCAGTAGAATTTATTGCCATAATGGAAATATATAGAGCTTCCATAGGTGGCACTAATGGCAAAGAACCTGCCCGCCAGTGCAGGTGAGGTAAGAGATGTGAGTTCAATCTCTGAGTCAGGAAGGTCTTCTGGAGGAGGGTATGGCAACCCATTCCAGTAGTCTTGCCTGGAGAATCCCATGGACAGAGGCGCCTGGCTGGCTATAGTCCAAAAGGTCACAAGGAGTTGGACATGACTGAAGTAACTTAGCACAGCACTCAGCACAGCACAATGGAAATATTCTATCAAACTGCACACTCTCAGATAATAGCCATTAGACATGAGACTGATGACACCTAAGATGTGGCTAGTGGCTGGTGCAACTGAAGAACTGAGTTTTAAATTTTTTGAGTTTAAATGGAAATGGAAATTGCCACTGTGAGCGATGGCTATCATATTGAGCAGTGCAGGCACAGACCACAGTTCCCTGACTCCTGATTTAATACTTTCTTGTCTTCCCTGGTGCCTCAGATGGTAAAGAACCTGCAGTGCAGTGACCCAGGTTTGATCTCTGGTTGAGAAGATCCCCTGGAGAAGGGAATGGCTACCCACTCCAGTATTCTTGCCTGGAGAATCCCATGGACAGAGGAGCCTGGTGGGCTATGGTCCAGGGGGTCGCGACTGAAATGACCAACACTTCCTTACTTACTTACCAGTCTTTTGCACACGTGTTTTTACAGGTTTTCCTTCTGCNTTTTTAAATTGAATAACTGACATATAACATTATGTTGTTTCAGGTGTTCAGCATAATAATTTCATAATTGCATTCATTTGCAACATCATAATGATCTTTTAAGAGATCCTTTCTAACACGGTGACACTACGATGAACACAAAAGGTATTGGGAGAATTGGAAATGTAAATATCAAGTTGTTGACAGGCTGTGCAACCTGAACCACTGTGACTTCTTACCACAGTGGAAAACCTACTGGAACCAGAGCAGAAAAATCACTTCAAACCCTAATGTACTCATTAGAGGAGGCAGTTAGGCCTCGATTCAGCCAGAAATAGTCTCTGGATGAGAGTGTCTTCATTTCCTTCCCCTCAAAAAAGCCTAGTTTGACAAAAAATTCAGATTAGTTTTATTTTACTTTTTTGTCATTGTTCAGCCACTCAGTCATGTCCCACTGTTTGCAACCCCATGGACTGCAGCATGCTAGGCTTCCCTATCCTTCACTATCTCCTGCAGTTTCCTCAAACTCATGTCCATTGAGTCGGTGATGCCATCAAACCATCTTAATCTCTGTCACCCCCTTCTCCTCTTGCCCTCAATCTTTCCCAACATCAGGGTCTTTTCCAATGAGTTGGCTCTTTGCATCAGGTTTCAAAAGTATTAGTTTCAGCTTCAACATCAGTACTTCCAATGAATATTCAGGTTTGATTTCCTTGACTGGTTTGATCTCTTTGCAGTCTAAGGGACTCTCAAGAGTCTTCTCCAGCACCACAATTTGAAAGCATCAATTCTCTGACACTCAGCCTTGTTTATGATCCAACTCCCACATCCATACATGACTACTGGAAAAACCATAACTTTGACTATACAGACCTTTGTCGGCCAAATGCTTAACACTTGGCACAACCCTGACCATTGATTGGACATAAGAAGAAATTAGGTAGTGACAAAGTAGGGTCACTAGAGTGGGGTCTAGGCCAGTGGTTTTCCACATGTGGTCTGGGGACACTTAGGAGATCTTGAGACACTGCCAGGGTGTCTGTGAGGTCAAAAGACTTCATAACATTAGAATGTGTATGCCTCATCATCCTCCCACCAATTCTCTCTGAGTGTTCAGTGGAAGTTTCAGTGACTACATGATATGTGATGATATCATTGCTCTGGTGGCTAATGGAATATGAGTTGGTATTTTAAACTTTCTGTTGTAATTTCTAACACAGTAAATATCAATGGTTATAATCCATATCTTAAAGAAAACTCTTTAGGACCCTCAATAATGTTAATGATTTAAAAGTATCTTGAGACCAAAAATTTACAGTTCTGGAACAATGCTGTCCAGTAGAATTTATTGCCATAATGGAAATATATAGAGCTTCCATAGGTGGCACTAATGGCAAAGAACCTGCCCGCCAGTGCAGGTGAGGTAAGAGATGTGAGTTCAATCTCTGAGTCAGGAAGGTCTTCTGGAGGAGGGTATGGCAACCCATTCCAGTAGTCTTGCCTGGAGAATCCCATGGACAGAGGCGCCTGGCTGGCTATAGTCCAAAAGGTCACAAGGAGTTGGACATGACTGAAGTAACTTAGCACAGCACTCAGCACAGCACAATGGAAATATTCTATCAAACTGCACACTCTCAGATAATAGCCATTAGACATGAGACTGATGACACCTAAGATGTGGCTAGTGGCTGGTGCAACTGAAGAACTGAGTTTTAAATTTTTTGAGTTTAAATGGAAATGGAAATTGCCACTGTGAGCGATGGCTATCATATTGAGCAGTGCAGGCACAGACCACAGTTCCCTGACTCCTGATTTAATACTTTCTTGTCTTCCCTGGTGCCTCAGATGGTAAAGAACCTGCAGTGCAGTGACCCAGGTTTGATCTCTGGTTGAGAAGATCCCCTGGAGAAGGGAATGGCTACCCACTCCAGTATTCTTGCCTGGAGAATCCCATGGACAGAGGAGCCTGGTGGGCTATGGTCCAGGGGGTCGCGACTGAAATGACCAACACTTCCTTACTTACTTACCAGTCTTTTGCACACGTGTTTTTACAGGTTTTCCTTCTGCTAACTATCAAACTCTACGCTTGGTTTATCTGGTATGTAAAGGAATATTTAACAACAAACATGCAATAACAGAATTATCCTGTGTACCTCTGAAATATGAATAAATTCCAACTCAAATCTTTGACTCTAAAAAATAAAGGAAAACATTCTAAAGCTTGTAGTTGCCCCTTTGAGTTACACAGACTTCAAAATAATGTTTGTTTGTTCATGCCTCATCTTGAATGAACTGCATAGGCTTCAGATGATAGTTTTTAAATTATGAACAATGTTTGGGGCTTTGTTTTTGTTGCAGTTGCACAGACACAGGAATGTCCATGCTTGGTTACATAAGGTTAGCTGAGTGTTCAGACATGTTATTGTTAAACTGGCCTGCTTTGGTGTGGTCATCCTTCACTAGCATCTGGATCTCAATTAGCAGAAATCCTGGATTTCTCAATTAGTAGAACTGTCTGGATATTGTGCACCTGACTCTTACTAATCAGAGTTAACTTGATAATATAAGCTTTGAATTGTGTGACTGTATGAGTTACTAAATCTCTCTAAACCTATTTTTTCCCAAGGAACATAGGGTAATGATAATATTAATTGAGAGAATCAAATGAGATAATATATGTAAAACACTTCGTACAACTCCTAAAAACTGTAAATATTCAACAAGTGGCAGTTGTTGCCCAAATTATGGCTATTAGCTGTATTTACATAGCACATCTTCAATGAGAGCCAATGATGTGCTGGACAGCCTGTCAGCGTCATGCAGTTTACATCTAGTAAGGGAGAGGGGCGAACAATTACGTAAATAAAGAGGAGTTCTAGCTGGTGCTGAACTTTCTAAGAGAATAACTGAGTCATCAATAGGATTTACAAGAGAAAACCATTTAGATGGAGAGGCCCAGAAAGACCTCTTGACGTAAACTGTATTTAAACTGAGATCTGAAATAGTAGGATTTACTGGTTGGAAGATGTTTCAAGGTGTGTCAGTTCAGGATAATGGTTAATAATAGGCTTAAATTCAATGACTAAACAAGACAGAAGCTCACTTCTGCTTCACAATTTGATACAGGATGGGTCGTCAGGCCCTGCTCTGTAAAGTATCCTGGGGATCCAGGCTAGAAAGGCAACTCTGTCGTCTCATTGTGATGATCAGAGTTGCTCCCCATTATCATTTCCAGCCAGCAGGAAGGGAAGGGAGATGGATATATAGGAAGAACTTTAAACAAATGACCTGAACATTGCACTTAAAGGAAAGGTCATCTGGATGTTCAGATAGGCTATTACTGAACTAACCTGCCTCAGTGCGATCATTGTCATTCACTAGGACCTGGATCCCAATTAGAGAAATTCTAGAACAGTGTGGATTTTGTGTACCCGATTCTTGCAAACCAAACTCACAAGAGATATATGAGCACACAAGAGCATCTTTAGAAGTATAAGCTTTTAATTGACTGAGTTACTGAAACTTTCGAAGCCTATTTCTTCCTTGTGAAGTCACATAATGATATTACTGCCTTGTCTATATGTTGTTGAGAGAGTTAAATGAGAGACTCCCTTGCACTCATATGCTACTGATGTCAGGTGGCTTGTTATAAGGCTACAGCTAGATGACAAGGCAGCTAGGAAATGTAGTCTCTCACAAGACAGTCATATTCTGAGTAAAAGGGAAAATTGATTGTGGTTTCTACAATTGATGTCAACCACACAGGCAGAGGAAACCAAAAGCTGTAATATTGGGAAGAGCTTGGCACACTAAAGGAACCAAGTGGAGACTAGGGTGGATTAGGGAAAGTGGTATGAACATGAAGCTAAATGCCAGATCCTCTTCTGCAATCAATTTATAATCCATTAGAGGCACAGACAATGACTTCCCTGGTGGTTCAGGCAGTAAAAAATTTTGCCCGCAATGAAGAAGGCCCAGATTTGATCTGGGTCGGGAAGATCCCCTGGACAAGGGAATGGCTACCCACTCTACTATTTTACCTGGAGAATTTCATGGGCAGAAGAGCCTGGCGGGCCACAGTCTGCGGGGTTGAAAAGAGTCAGGAACTATTGAGCGACTTTCATTTTCTTTCAGGAGAGACAGAAATAAGCAAACATGATTAATGCTATTACAAACACAAACAAACACCATGCATTGGTATCAGAGAATGAGGACACTGTGTTTCCTCAGGAGTTTGTGGAGAATGGGACATTTTAGATGGACCTCTGTGGCAAAGAATTTGGGTGCGAAGTGACAGGTGGAGTCATGGAAAGGAAGACAGGCATTTGCACAGAGCAAAAGCAAAGGCAAGGAGCCAGGAAATTTCAGGGTAAATTCTAAGAGTGCAAGGACCGTGGTTTAAAACATGGTCAGAAAGAGAACGCCTAGCCCCTAAGGAGAAATTCTGCCCCGTTATTACAGATGTCTGTTGTGCTTAGTTGCTCAGTCATGTCAGACTCTTTGTGACTGCATGGACTGGAGCCCACCCAGGCTCCTCTGTTGATGGGAATTCTCCAGGAAAGAACACGGGAGTGGGTTGCCACTTCCTCCTCCAGGGAATCATTCCAACCCAGGGATCAAATCCAGGTCTCCTGCATCACAGGCAGATTCTTTACCATCTGAACCACCACGGAAGCTCAGTAATAGACAGGAAGTATTATAACAACAGCAACAACAAAATCATGGAGTCAAGATGTAATATCAGTTTCTTGAGTTATGTTCAAAAATGTTTGAGAAAACAGTGCTCTCTGTGTTCATCTAATATCATAGGGCCCCCTTTATTCATCTCTCCAACTAAGGAAAAACTCCTTTGCATCAAAATCTTGTTGAACAAGTGAATACTTCTGATGTGCCAATTTTATCAAAAAGATAAAATATTGCTGTACTCTTATCATTAACACATACACAATACAGAAGTAATTTTTGTTTACTTACTCTGAATTTTACTTCAACAACACTTAGAACTTCTGTTTTTCTCTCAAAGTTAAAAACATATTCAGACCTTCATACACTTGCTCATAGACTTGTTCATTCAAGAATATTCATGAATGTCAACAATCTATATAAATTCTAGACACTGGGATGTGAATAAGAGACAGTTCTTGACCTCGAGAGATACAGGATCTCATAAGAATGGGAGAGGAACTAACGTTACAATATAATGCAGAGCAGGGTCAAAGACATGATGGCAGCCCACTCCAGTATTCTTGCCTGGAGAATCCCATGGACAGAGGAGCCTGGTAGGCTACAGTCTATGGGGTCACAAAGAGTCAGACACGACTGAGCTACTTCACCTTCACCTTCACCTTCATACATAAGTGCAGAAGAAGGCGAGGGTTGCTCTGTGAAAAGAAACAAGGAAGGCATTGTGGGAAGCTTGAATATTGATNAGCCCACTCCAGTATTCTTGCCTGGAGAATCCCATGGACAGAGGAGCCTGGTAGGCTACAGTCTATGGGGTCACAAAGAGTCAGACACGACTGAGCTACTTCACCTTCACCTTCACCTTCATACATAAGTGCAGAAGAAGGCGAGGGTTGCTCTGTGAAAAGAAACAAGGAAGGCATTGTGGGAAGCTTGAATATTGATTTGGATTCTGAAACCTGAAGAAGAGTCTTCCAGTCTGTGAAAAAAAAAAATCACAAATTTCTGAGTATGGCTGGCTAGCTTAGGAGTGGCAGTTAGTCTAGAGCAGATGTAACAGCTAATCAAAAGAAGGAGAAATAGAATAGAATATAGCAAGTCAAAGTGTTAAGAGCCTTGAATGCTGAGCAAATATTTTTGAAATTTATTTCAGAAATAATGGGAAATTATTGCAGATCTTTAGGAGAATAGATACTATTGGATCCATATTTTAGGAAGAGGACTCTGGTGAGAACACAAATGGTAAGAGGTAGCTGAGCTCAGTGAGCACACAAGTGTGGTCTCCGCAGTGCATCCTGCCCTGTGATCGTTGTGTGATACCGAGTGAGTGATTCACCCACTCGGTGCCTTATTTTCCTCATCTGTAAAACAGGATGATAATGATGGCTACTTTACAGGGTTGTCATGAAGATTCAGTTCAGTTCAGTTCAGTCGCTCAGTCATGTCCAACACTTTGCAACCCCATGAATCTTTGCGACTCTTTGTGACTCCAGGCTTCCCTGTTCATCACCATCTCCCGGAGTTCACTCAGACTCACGTCCATTGGGTCACAGATGCCATCCAGCCATCTCATCCTCGGTCGTCCCCTTCTCCTCCTGCCCCCAATTCGTCCCAGCATCAGTCTTTTCCAATGAGTCAACTCTTCGCATGAGGTGGCCAAAGTACTGGAGTTTCAGCTTTAGCATCATTTCTTCCAAAGAAATCCCAGGGCTGATCTCCTTCAGAATGGACTGGTTGGATCTCCTTGCAGTCCAAGGGACTCTCAAGAGTTTTCTCCAACACCACAGTTCAAAAGCATCAATTCTTTGGCGCTCAGCGTTCTTCGCAGTCCAACTCTCACATCCATACATGACCGCAAGAAAAACCATAGCCTTAACTAGACGGACCTTAGTCGGCAAAGTAATGTCTCTGCTTTTGAATATACTATCCAGGTTGGTCATAACTTTCCTTCCAAGGAGTAAGTGTCTTTTAATTTTATGGCTGCAGTCACCATCTGCAGTGATTTTGGAGCCCCCAAAAATAGAGTCTGACACTGTTTCCACTGTGTCCCCATCTATTTCCCATGAAGTGATGGGACCGGATGCCATGATCTTCGTTTTCTGAATGTTGAGCTTTAAGCCAACATTTTCACTCTCCTCTTTCACTTTCATCAAGAGGCTTTTTAGCTCCTCTTCACTTTCTGCCATAAGGGTGGTGTCATCTGCATATCTGAGGTTATTGATATGTCTCCCGGCAATCTTGATTCTAGCTTGTGGTTCTTCCAGTCCAGCATCTTTCATGATGTACTCTGCATATAAGTCAAACAAGCAGGGTGACAATATACAGCCTTGATGTACTCCTTTTCCTATTTGGAACCAGTCTGTTGTTCCATGTCCAGTTCTAACTGTTGCTTGCTGACCTGCATAGAGGTTTCTCAAGAGGCAGGTTAATGAAGTAATTCCTGTCAGGATTTTAGAACAGTGCCTGATACTTAATAAGCATGACAGTACCTATCTCATCGACTTGTGAGGTACTAAATTAAGCAGACACATGCAAAGCTCTCAGCAAAGAGCCTGGCACTTAGCAATTGTGGGCTTCCCAGATGGCTCAGTCGTAAAGAATCTACCTGCCAGTGCAGGAGACTGCATTCCATCCTTGGGTCAGGAAAATGCTGGAGGAGGAAATGGCAACCCACTCTGATATTCTGGCCAGGATAATCCCATGGACAGAGGAGTCTGACAGGCCACAATCCATGGGGTCACAAAAGAGTTGGACACGACTGAAGTGCCTGAGCATGCATGCACTTAGCCATTGCTCACAAAAGGATAGGTTTTATTATCAAAAGGTACTCATGCAGGGAGCTTGTAATCTCATAACTCTTTACCCGTGAATAACTCCCAGCCCTGGGGATGTAACTGATAATAGCAAAAAAGAGCACAGGCTTTGGAATCAAGTAAGTTTGATGCTTGTTCTGCCATTTAAAGTGGTATGAGGGACTTCCTTGGTGGTCCAGTGGCTGAGAATCTGATTTCCAATGCAGGGGATCTGAGTTTGATCCCTGGTTGGGGAATTAAGATCCCACATGCCAGGAAACTTCCCAGGGCTTCCCTGGTGGCTCAGAGGTTAAAGCATCTGCCTGCAATGCGGGAGACCTAGGTTTGATCCTTGGACTGGGAAGATCCCCTGGAGAAGGAAATGGCAACCCACTCCAGTATTCTTGCCTGGAGAATCCCATGGACAGAGAAGCCTGGTGGGCTACAGTCCATGGGGTCGCAAAGAGTCGGACATGACTGAACGACTTCACTCACTCACTCACTCACGCCAGGAAACAACTAAACCGCATACACCACAACTAAAGAGATCGTGCTCTGCACCAAGGGAAGCCTACACACTATAACAAGAAGCCCACTGCTGCAACTAGAGAGAAGCTTCCCTGCGCCCAAAGTAGAAAAAGCCTGTGTGCCGCAATGAAGACCCAGTGCAACTGATAAATCAATATTTAAACAACTGGTGTGAATGTGGACATTTTTCTAGAACTATGACCACCTCATTTCCCTCTGAGATAATTAGAGCACTTCCCACTTCCAAAGCTGTTGTAAAGGTCACAGGAAACAGTTTATATAGAGTAGCTAGACTGGTACAAAGTGAGCACACAGTAGAAGTTGCCTCCCCATCAGTTTTGAGCTCCTCCTTACATCTGCTGTGAAAGATGAAAAGTCACACACTATGACCTCAGCCTCGGTATGCCTAGCCTCAAAGACAGTCCTGGTGAGAAGCCAGGCAGAAGATTGGGCACTATTTTGGATCATGACTTGAGGGTTTTAGAAGAGGATAAGAATAGAATAAAACTCTTTACTTGCCAGATCGCTTGCTTGCCAGACCACTCTGTCTCCCACTAACACATAACGTGGACTAGCCACAGACCACCAATGGACAGATGAGCCCTTGTGCAATGTTTTCAACTGGATAAAGCGTGGGAAATGAGGCAAGAAGGAAAGACCAACAGACAGGGCAGTTGGGAGTTGAAAGTATTGGGTTGGCCAAACAATTCATTTGGGTTTTTCAGTTACATCTTATGGAAAAATCTGAACAAACTTACAAGCCAACCCAATATAAAGGATGATTGTAATGCATCTGAAGCAGAGGACAACATATGCATTAACATAGAGGGAGGTGAGATTTTTTTTCCCCATCAAAACACAGAATTAGCACACCTAAGTAAATAAGTGTTCTTCATATTTGGATGGTGTTATGTCATAGTGGTTGAGAAAGGTGGTTTGGAAATGCAGATTGTTGAGTTCAACCCTGGTTTCACCACTTGTTCAGCCTTGGCAAGATATTTAAAATTTCCCAGCTACAGTTTCCTCATGCCGTGCTAAGTCACTTCAGTTGTGTCCGACTCCTTGTGACCCTGTGGACTGTAGCCCACCAGGCTCCTCTGTCCATGAGATTCTCCAAGGAAGAATACTGGAGTGGGTTGCCATTTTCTTTTCCAGATCTTCCAGACCCAGAAATCAAACTTGCAACAGTTTCCTCAGTTCAGTTCAGTTCAGTCGTTCAGTCGTGTCTGACTCTTTGCGATCCCATGAACTGCAGCACGCCAGGCCTCCCTGTCCATCACCAACTCCTGGAGTTCACTCAGACTCACATCCATTGAGTCAGTGATGCTATCCAGCCATCTCATCCTCTGTCGTCCCCTTCTCCTCTTGCCCCCAATCCCTCCCAGCATCAGAGTCTTTTTCCAGTGAGTCAACTATTCACAGGAGGTGGCCAAAGTACTGGAGTTTCAGCTTCAGCACCATTCCCTCCAAAGAAATCCCAAAGCTGATCTCCTTCAGAATGGATTGGTTGGATCTCCTTGCAGTGCAAGAGACTCTCAAGAGTCTTCTCCAACACCACAGTTCAAAAGCTTCAATTCTTCGGCGCTCAGCTTTCTTCCCAGTCCAACTCTCACATCCATACAGGAAAAACCATAACCTTGACTAGTTGGACCTTTGTTGAGGAAATAATGTCTCTCAGTGGTGCCTAAATCATTACATTAGTGCAATGATTAAATATCATAATCCATACAAAGCAGGTGAAATAGTCTTGGCACAAAGTAGCATATGTTAAAAATATTAACTATTGTATTTATGATTTAAGCTTTTAGTTAAGTCAACACAGCTCAAAATATATAAAGGAGAGGTAATTACCTATCTGTTGTAGCTGGTGCAGATGACAAGTCAGAGTTAAATATCTGCTTTACAGCCTGAATGATATAATTTCTTAGATTTAGTCAGTATAGAATGAACTTAAATTGATTCCCCTGAAAATGACTTCCTAATAAATTCTTTTCTCTTTTCCCATTAAAAAATTATCTTTCTAAACTTCTGGATCTGAAGAACTTCTCTGTTTCTTGAGTAAATACTCTTCCTAAGCATTTTTACCAAGTGATTTGCTTCTCAAATATCTTCAGGCTTGGCCATGGCTCATAAATCTTTTATGCATCACTACCACTGTGCCATGTGGTTTGGATTTACTGCCTTTCCTTCAATCTGTATAATATTGGATTGGCCAAAATTTTCATTTGGGTTTTTCCATACCATCTTACAGAAAAACCCAAACAAATTTTTGGCCAATTCAATACTTCTTGGAGACAACAGGGCTATTTTCACCTTCTCACTCTATGATAGCATTAACTTTACCTAGAAAGTGCCCTCTTGATTTCTACTTAGCATTGGTCAAGTGCCAATTTTGTTCCTAAAGCTGTGCTAGGTACCCTGAATGTAGAGGTGCAAAATATGGGTCTTGCCTCCTAACAGTTTGAAAGTGAAAGTGAAAGTGAAGTCGCTCAGTTGTGTCCGACTCTTTGCGACCCCATGGACTGTAGCCCACCAGGCTCCTCCGTCCATGGGATTCTCCAGGCAAGAATACTGGAGTGGGTTGCCACTTCCTTCTCCAGGGGATCTTCCCGACCCAGGGATCGAACTCAGGTCNGACTCTTTGCAACCCCATGGACTGTAGCCCACCAGGCTCCTCCGTCCATGGGATTCTCCAGGCAAGAATACTGGAGTGGGTTGCCACTTCCTTCTCCAGGGGATCTTCCCGACCCAGGGATCGAACTCAGGTCTCCCGCATTGCAGACAGACGCTTTAACCTCTGAGCCACCAGGGAAGCCCCTCCTAACAGTTTAGAATCTAATAAAAGAAATAAATCTCAGATGCATGGAACAGCTAGAGAATAGAGCCAAGGCAGTTATGAAAAAAAAAAAAAAAAGGATAATATGGTAAACACAGGACAGGGGCCCACCAGAGGGATGAGAATAGATACATATTGCTTTCTGGGAAACAGTGATCATTAGAGCCAGGAAAAGGAGAGGATACAGTGAAAAAATATTTCTAGAGGCCAGGCGGCTGACTGGCAGCACCACAGCTGGGGACACCATACTTCTTAACCTGCTGTGGCCTCTTCTAGGCACACAATGCACTTTTCTCTATGGAGACATTATAAATAGTGCTTAGTTATCAACTTTGTTTACAAAGGGTGATTCAATCCAAAGAGGAGCTAAACCATAGAGTACTAGAGACCATTAATAATTAACATTTTGGAGGATAATGCAATGTAAAAAGAACTTTTGCTTACCTTGCCTTACTCAAGGCTGACAACTAACCAACCACTCTATGAGGAAGTTATGATTTCCATTTTCGAAATGAGTAAAATAAAATTGACAGAAACTAAATATATTTCTTAAGGCCACTAATTTAGTCCCAAATGATTACTGGTGGGTGTTATGTTCCATCACTAAAATCTGTACTATATCATACTGCCTCATATTTGAGATTAGAAAGATTATGGATTTATGTATATATGCATGTACTTGTGTATGTGTTGATGCTGTGTCAGAAAAGGGATTATTCTGTGAAGCAATCCAGCATTCAGCACGCTATTTCTATAGGGAAAACATGTTAAATACTAACAACCCAACTTGGATTAAACATTTTAGAATATAACCCACTTATAAATTGCAAACTGATGACAGAAAATATAAATGTGGGCCTCCAGCCTAGCATTTTACTCTTCCTTTTCAGCATAGTTTTCCAAGTACTGATTGATGAGATCCTTGGAGATATACTAATATAGGTCTATTTTTCTCTCTCACATTAGAATAAATAATCGTGCTAGAAATGAAAAGATCCCCTTTATCAATAATAACAAACTTCTGAGACTTTCCTGAAGATCTGTCGGTAAGACTCTGCACTTCCACTTCAGGGGGCATGGTTCACACCCTGACTGGGGAACTGAACTAGGATACCATGTGGGCTATGGTTGCACCATGCGCCCAAAAAACAAAAAATAATAATAACATGCTTCTCTGGTAAGCTGTATAATGCAGTAGTTTCCGAGGAACTTTTTGCTACATATCCCATTACTTAGACTGTTTGGCTTTAAATGAAAATGCATT
Organism: Oreotragus oreotragus; assembly: GCA_006410675.1. NCBI lineage: Eukaryota > Metazoa > Chordata > Mammalia > Artiodactyla > Bovidae > Oreotragus > Oreotragus oreotragus. The sequence goes on along the minus strand of SJYX01023477.1, from coordinate 387,202 downwards.
CCACACTGTATTCCATTTTATTTTCTAGTTTTTCCTATCTAAGATCAAGATTTTGGTCAGAGACACTCAAGCTATATTTGTTTCAGTGAATTCGTAAGTCTTCCAAGCTCTTGGCTGTCTATCCCTAGATTATCCCATTACCTCTCTACTATGTTCCCTGACCTCCCATGCCTCAGCCAGGATACTATTTTTGCTAAGAATTTTCAGCAAGAATTAGAGATAAATGTCTAAAAAGGTTTTGAAAAAGATTGTCTATTCCCTTTTCTGTGGTTCCAAAAATCTGTCAGCCTATGTTTAACAAAATGAGTCTGTATTTTCCTTCTTTTGGGAAATGAATAATTGAAGACATGTGATGCTCAGTTAATATTTTCATGAGGCTTTGATCTCTGTTAATGCCTCTGCCAGTTGGCCAACATTTTAGAATGATTTAAACTATTAAATACAGGAATGTGGCAACCGTTTCCATTTTTTCATAAAACTTTGTCAATAGTGACATTAAAATACGTACACACATTTAAAAGATGATATGGACTGAAAGCTGAATGGTGACTTCTATTCCTACATCTTCTTCAGATGAATAATGTTACCTAAAGGATTGCTTTGTCATTTTTCTTATAGTTAGTATTTGTTATTGTAATGTAATTTCTCTCATAGTTAGCACTTGCTATTGAGAAACAAAAGTTAAATAATTTGTTCAAATATATAAAGTAATTGTCAAGGCTAGGATTAGACCCCGGGTTTTCTAATTCTTATCTCCTAGTCCTGAGCTCGGAGAAGGCAATGGCACCCCACTCCAGCACTCTTGCCTGGAAAATCCCATGGACAGAGGNGAATAATTTGCAGCAGTATAATTAAAGTGAAAAAAACCCCAATATGTGAGACCAAGCAATAACACAAGTTTCTTCTGTCCACAACTTCTCTGATCTCCGGCTTAGCAAACAACACCCTTCTTGTTTTAAAGGTGCCATGTAGCCTTTCCTGCACCATCTGCATTGAGACTAAGGTGGCCCTCTCATGCTCCTGCAGTGTTTAGTATAAGGGTCCATTTAAGCAACTACTCTTTTGTACTATAAGGGTTTATTTATGGTTTAACCACTAACTATAAAAGCTCAAAAGAACTGTGATTTTCATTTTTGTATATCCACAGGAAGAAGGGAAGAATCATCTTTTTATTTACAGCTACTGCCTTGTACAATACAAAAAAATAAGACCACAAGAAAATTTACAGTTTATATTCTGCTTACTCATCTTATTTGCATGATATAGGAAACATTGTTAAGAAACTGACAGGATTTAAAATAAAATCTCCTGATATGTAGTAACCAGTTAATTCCTTTGTTGATAAAATAAAGTGACAATAAAAGATATCAGATGATCTGAAAATCCTAGTTTTTCCCCAAGTTCCAATGGAATACACGTGTGGAAAAAAACTTTAGAAAGTTCCATTTTAGTTTATGCACTTAAAAAAAAAATCATAAAATCTCCTGATATGTAGTAACCAGTTAATTCCTTTGTTGATAAAATAAAGTGACAATAAAAGATATCAGATGATCTGAAAATCCTAGTTTTTCCCCAAGTTCCAATGGAATACACGTGTGGAAAAAAACTTTAGAAAGTTCCATTTTAGTTTATGCACTTAAAAAAAAAATCAGAGAATCTATTAAAATCATTCCCCAAACTTGCTCACAGCACCACTCTGTTCTTTCTTTCAAATGTTTCTAACAGTTTTCATATTTTCTGACTTTTTTGGCTATGGCAGACTCTCATAAGTGCCATCTAAATGAGTATACCCTATGTTTGTTTCTTCTTCATTTTCAAAACTGCTAAGTAGTAATTACTTTTAAGATTAAGCGTCAAACTGTATCTGAGTTTAGTTATATTTAGAAAATGAAATATTCAAAATCACAGCTGCACAGTCATTTGAAAGTATTTAGTAAACAAAAACATGTCATATTCTAAAAGTATCAAAACTCCTTAAAGAATTTTCTAGACTTAACAAAAACTTCAACAAATTGGTCATACATAAAAAAGATATTAAAGATAATTTCTGAAGTCTAAGAGTTTATAGCCTCAAGTGAGGAGACAAGATAACTAAATGAAGCTGTCAAATAACACCACTAGACAGCACATGTAAGTCTAAGAGCCGAAGGTAATGGCCACAGCTACAGTATGCTCCACTCACGGATGAGGACAGTGGTGGGAGCCGTCAGGGCATTATGCCCCAGTCATGGATGAGGACAACGGTGGGAGCAATCGGTGCCAGGAGGAAGGTTTCATCCAGAGAGAAGCTTGACTGCGAGGTCATGGAAAGGATTTGGAGAAAGTGGCACAAATGTAACTGGCAGATACAGAATAGACTAGTATGGGGGAGGGGAACATGATGCTGGCCTTTTAAAGGCTTCATTATTTCTGTAGGTTAAGGAAATATCCAACTATTTCCTCTTGACTAACAGTTCCATGAAACAAATGTTGAGTCTCGTGAAATCTCTTTCAGGCATCAAGACATTTTAGAAGACCAGATGGGATTTTCCAGATTTGCTACAACTACCTTTAAAAAGAATTAATCATAGCTAGGCTAGAATTAAAAAATAAAAATAAAAGGTAAACCTGGATTGGGGCAAAAGGCAAAGCTATGTCAGATATGTAAGACTAAGTTGTAGTGCTTTAAGAAACAGGCAAGTATTTCTGGCAGCTGTGTTTGCTAGCATGAAAAGTACTCCCGTAGTAGAGATTATTAATAGCAATATACTATGGGAGCGGCTGTCATTTAAACTGTACAAACATCACACTAAAACTCAGAAATATAAACGTATAAACTAAGATGACAAAAACTGAGATAACCATAAGACAGTAAAAATATATAAGTCAATGATAAATTATAAAACTACACATATGGATCATCTGTGCAGATAAAAAAAGATGATAGCTTTAAAACTATGGGAAGAGTAGAAGAAAATTATAGCTAAAAATAATATACATGACAGGTCAATGGCAAATATTATTTTCCAGAAATAAGTTTTAAAAATCACATTAGCAACAAATAATTTCTTATTCTATTTGTATATTTTCCTATTGAAGTTTTACATATAAACATATATAATTATTTTCTCAAAATGAAAAAACATTCCTTCGATAGAAAACTTAGAATAATAAACACTGAAATATATTATCAAGTAAGTAAAATCCATAAAACTTGATCATACTAGAAATAAATTTGCTTACAATATGATCTCTTTCTCTTGTTAAACAACATTGGAAGTCCTTCTTGTTGGTTTTGATTTGATACAGTCTTTCTGGAAAACAATTTAGTAGTATTTATCAAGAATCTAAAAAAAAATTCATACTCCTTGACCCAATAATTCTACTTCCAGAAAAAGGTGTATAGGGACATTTAAGATTTATATATAAAAAAGTTCAAAGCAGGTCACTGACCAGATTAGCAACAGTAGGAAAATGATGATACATCCACTTGACAGATTATAATACACTTTTGAATAACTACAGCCATGGGGAATTGCCAGCAATATATTAAAAATAAATTAAAGTATCAATTAAAAATTATTTCCTTATAATTTTTATTGTGGCTATTTGTGAGCAGTGGAATTACTGATAATTTAGGAAAATGTAAAGAAACACTTCTCTATTTTAGATACTGAGCATATCTAATTTTTATAAAGAGAAGTAGAAGATATTAACTACTGCAAGAAAATAAAAATTCTCTGTATTATCACTCAACTCAGAGGATTTAGGGGATTATCAAACTACTCAGGAAGGTAGTACTTCACAAGTTTGCTTGAACAACAAAACTTAAAATGGCTTACAAAATCTTCATACAAGTGAAAATTATACTGTAGAGTAAATAATTAGAGAGGTTGTTTTCTGAAACAAAGGCAATACAACTGTCTGATAAAACTGGCAGATATTTGCTGAAAAGTCTATTAAAGGAGCCTAAAAAATTACAGATAGCTTGAACTAACTGAAGATTATACATACAAAACAACAAAATAGAGTATGCCTGAATGAGGATAAAATTTTAAATACCGCATATTCTTAAAAATTAGTATCAATAATTCAACAGTGAAGAAAAAGACTTGAATCCAAGAGAATATAGAAGCTAAGAGAGGTATAATGTTATTTTAAATTTTTCTCATCACAGTCAAAAGTATTAATTGAACAAACCGATGAGACTGGAACTGCACTGCAGTTTGAAGATGGTTAATCTGTCAGACACACTGTTCTGACTGGTTGCCTACCAAACACAGACCTGGCAGTATAACGAAGGTTCTCTCCTTAACCAAACTCTAATCGGGCTCCTTTGAGCTCTTTTTCAACTAGGCCCTGCCATTGGGCATGTTCTCAAGAACCAAATTTTAGCAAGAATCCTGCTAAATCATATTAACCAGAATTCCCCACCCTTGATATTGATCACACTTGGGACCTGAACCTTCCCTCCATATCTGCTGGCTTTGCGTCTCCCATCCCCCAGGTGATGTTTGATCACCTTGATTAGTTCATTTAACCAGTGTCATCCTGTTAGCCCCAATACTTCTTAGTAATTATCTACCATCTGACCTCCTAACCTGCTTTATGGCTGTAAATTCGTACTTTTAAGAGTTGAGCCCAGTCTGCCTTCCCTATTGCAAGCCTCCCTAGTAGAAGTCCCTTCCCAGGTGGCACTACTAGTAAACAATCTGCCTGCCAATGCAGGAAATGTAGAGATGTGGGTTCAGTCCCTGGGTTGGGAAGATACCCTGGAGAAGGCCATGGGAACCCACTCCAGTATTCTTGCCTGGAGAATCCCACGGACAGAGGAGCCTGTCAGGCTATAGTCCATAGGATTTCACATAGTCAGACATGACTGAAGTAACTTAGCATGCACAGGCTAGTAATAGTCCCTACATGTACCATGACAGTCCTCCTGAACGTCTGTCTTGATTTTAACAAGGGTTATGAATAACTTTTTCTTTAACAGGTACCACTCCTCAGCTTATAAAAAGACAATAAACATATATACTGTTTGAATATTTCTAGCTTTTATGACTAGAATCATCACATCATCTGTGGGATAACTTTACAAATGAAACATTTTAAAAAGAGGATACACAAAAAATACTCAATTTATAAATATAATATGCTACCAAAGTTATCATCACGTCAATTATTTGGAGCTTTGAATGAATTTTGTCAAAGAAACAATGTCAGCATTGATAGGTTACCCTTCAAAGGGGTAACCTTTAAAGGCTTACCCTTCAAAATATAAAGTGGTTGAAAAAAGTTTAAGTTCATTTTAAAAAGAAGGTCAAAAAACATAGTAGAAAGAGAATAGCTACTACCTGTGGCACTGGAGAGTCGTGAGGTTAAACACCAGCTTTACTATTTATCAAGAAAATTGGGGAGAGGTAACTTGTTTGAGCCTTGGCTTTCAAGTACACCAAGTGGAGATAATACCTAACTTACAACATTAACAAACATTTAAAAGTTAATTAAAATACATAAAATAGTTGGAGAATACAGTATATTTAGTAGGCTCTTTTACAATGATAGCAAGGCTTCCCTGGGGCTCAGTGGTAATGCATTCTCCTGCCAATATAAGAGATGCAGTCTGATCCCTGGGTTGGGAAGTTCCCCTGCAGAAGGAAATGGCAACCTCTCCAGTACTCTTGCCTGGGAAATCCCATGGACAGAGAAGCCTGGGAGGCTATAGTCCATGGATCACAAAAAATTCAGACACAACTTAACAATTAACCAACAACTGTATATTGAGAAGGTAAATTAACATGTAGGATGTAAAAATTCTAGTGATTAGGCACATAAACATTTTTCTCTACATAGCTACAAAGGAATTAGAAGAGAGAATCAGGATTTCTAAAGGAATGAAAGGCTTATGGCTCTAACAATCTAAAACTTTACTGTCAACTGAAACTTATATTCAAACAAAAAGATGTATGCACAAGATTTACTATGGTAGTACTGTAGTCCTAAAAATCTATGTCACTGTTTCATGAATAAAGTTTTATTAAAACACAATCATGTCCATTCAGCCACTCCTGTAAGTACTGTCTACAGCTACTTTCAAACAATGGCAGAGCTCAGTAGTTCTATAGTGACTATTTGGTCCACAAAGCCCAAAATAGTTGCTGGCCCTCTGCAGAAAAAGGACCCTTGTGGACCCTTGACTTAAACTAACGCCAAAGAATCTGCCTGCAATGCAGGAGACACAGGTTTGATTCCTGGGTCACCAAAGTCCCCTGGAGGAGGGCATGGCAACCCACTCCAGTATTCTTGCCTGGAGAATCCCAAGGACAGAGGAGCTGTGGGTTACAGTCCATAGGGTCATAAGAGTCAGACACAACTGAAGTGACTGAGCATGCAGGTACTCAATAACAATACACAGGAGTGATATTAACTCAAATATTTTCTCAAATGACACAAATATTCTATTTTAATTTTATCTCCATTTTCATTTTAAAGCAAAGTGTTTATTTTTAAACATGGACATGGTACTTTAAACAGAACTTGGTATAGAATATAACCACTACAAAATTATTTTCAACTACCAGAAAACTAGTCATACATTTCATCATTGCCTGAGCTCCTGAGCTTCAGGGGAACAAGTTCCACACCATACGGCCTCCCCGTCACCTCCCTACAGCTTCCACCAGCAGTTTCACTCCATTCTCTTACTCAGCTCTGCTGCTGCTGCTTATGCTACACAACTGGTATGTGGTTCAAATCCAAGAATATAAATGCACTCTAAAAACATATTTTTCTATAAACCAACAGTCAACCAGGTATCTTTTAAAGCCCGGATATAAACCATGGATTTCTTGTCACTTAGAAATTTCTACCAAAAAGTAACACTGAAAAATAACCTTATGAGAATATTGTAAATGCTTAAAAGTCTCCGAACAAAAACAAAAGGAGTTCAAGATTTAAGCCTTAAAGTGAATTTCCTTTCAACATATTATTATTAATTGCAAGATATTATTCTCTTATCAGAAAGCAAAAAATGGTGCCAGATAAGCTATGAAATTCCAACAAGACATATCCTAATTTCATATATGTTTAAAATGTAGAAAAATAATGTATCTTAGGATTTGGAAATACAGTATTACCATATAGGCATTCCAATTTCAAAGAAAAATAAAACAGTTTTCCAGTGACTTTATAAACTCAGTTTTTCCTATAAATTTTCTCTCCCTTTAAAGGATGGTCAGTTATTTTAGAAACCAAAATCATTTACATAATAATAAATTAGACTAGCAGTACTGATAGTACTTAATGATGGAGTAAATCAATTCCGTGAAAGCATTTCAAGAGCTATAAATTGAAGTTGTAGTTATGAAAACTATTCCAAAGAACTTTTCACAATTTAAAAAATTATTTTATTGTGCAAACATTCAATAGATCAACACCTCTGATGAATGGAGGGGCAATAACATTATTTTTCAACTTTTAACAGGTCAAACCTACACAGAGTCTTTTAAGAGGTCACACAGTATTAGCTCACTACTTAGAAGAAAAAAATAGCCTACAAAACAGAGAAGTCTATACACATGTGGTCAGTGTATAATAATTTGATTAAAAGGGGCTAAACACATCTAATGAAAGATATCTTGGATGTTAGATACAAAATATGATTAATTACATATCACACCAGAAGTCTTTTCAAAATCTTTGATAAAAAATACATTTAAAGTGTCTATCATTAACATTACGAAGGGAAAATAAGTAAGTTAAACACCAAAGAACATGTAAATCAATTTAAAGCTACTTAAATTAACCAGTTGCAAAAAGGAGGGGATGGGGATATAATTACACTAGCCCTCTAATATTTCTAGTAGTCAGAGTCAATGAGTTATGCAATAGTAAATTATTGGCAGGCAGTCTAAAAATGAGTGTGTTAATTCTGTTTTCTAACTATCTTCCCCTAAATTAGAATGATGCTCTAGTTTGAATTCTACTTTTCAGATTTAGTACTCTCCTGTAATTACAAATGCCAGGCCATAATTTAACATTAACAGTAACCTAAAAAAGTCAGACTGAATAGTGACCCTAGGAAACCCTCAAGGAAAGCCTTCATGGTGTCTGTTAAATTTTCTTAATAGAATCTGCTCCTGATTCTTTTAAGTTTCGTGTAAAGAAGATGAAGACAGAAAACACGCAGTGTGACATAATGAAGTAATCCGTCATACAGTGTACTTAAGTTTATTAGAAATATTCAACAAGAAAAAAATTATCTTTACTGTCAATATCTTAACCCCTCAATTAAAAAATTTCAATTTATTTTCCTTAATTTGACAGTTTACCTGTATTGACTTTTTTTACAGAAGTATTAAAATAAAAAATTAATTTATTAATGACCTTAAAGAGCCAGCCTACTAGAAAATGCTCTGTGTAGATGCTTAAATCAGAGCAGTGACCTCATTCAGAAGTTATAAAAGTGACAAAGTGAAAGAAAAGATTTAAAGAAAAAAAGAAACACTTTCTGAAAACATAGTAAAGAAGAAAATGAGGTGACAGAGAGATTTATATTTTATATTCAATGTTTAATTTGCATTACATTTAAAACCTACTTAAAATGCTTTTAAACATGGCTACCACTTTTTTTTGGAGTAGAAGTAGAAACAGGTCAAAAACTGATGTAATTAGAAAACGTATTTTTACAAAGGCTGTTTAAGTCCCAGCAAATAAAGAGGAAAAACATTTTTCAGGTATTATAAGTTAACCTATTTGTTTAGTAGACTATTTGTCTTTCAGTTAAAAGAAAAGAAGAGAGGGTTAAAAAGGACTAAAACACTAATAGTACGGATATGTGCATCTCTGACAGGTATTTTTTGGTTTAATGTGTTCAGGATCCTAAACATATACTAGATCTAAAAATATATTACTCTAGTTAATAATTCAAAATGACAATATGACGTAACTGGAAAAATACAACAAAACCATTAATATTAACAGGGTCAAAACTTGGCGGGGAGGAGAATGTTATCTTGAAGAACATACAGAAAATCATAACCTGATTATAGACTAGTACAAATTCTACAAAATGTTTGTTACTTCAGGATTGTCTATATATAAACTGCCATACAGCAGCACACTAGTTTTATTTTACATAACAGCAAAAAGTAATGTCTCTATTATGTTAATTTAAAAAATAGTGATTTAAAAATAATCCAACTTCAAGGGCCAGATAAACTCTTTATAAGAGCTCGATACGGTAATTCCCATGTTAAAGGACAATCCCACCAGCTCTTTACTTTTCCCACAAAATAAAAACAACAAATTTGGGTTTTCAGTATTTGCCAACATATTTCAAAACACAGTTTTTAAATTTACCAATTTTAAGTAAGTTTAAAGAATTCTAATGCCATAAAAATAAATGAGAGAGACCAAAAGGTAAATTAGGTAACTTTGCCCTCAAGACTCTCTATCATGTTACTAAAACTGTCACTTACAGAAGTTTTCAGGGGCAACATAATGCTCCAATAGTTTTAGTTATAAATATCAACTGAAATTTGAGGCATGTTTTCACCAAAAAAGGCAGAAGTAGTTCATTTCAATAAATATCCCTGTTTTTGAAATGTGTAAGACTTACCCATCTTCGACAAAAGGGGAAGCCTTGGGCAATGATGCTAATGCTAAATATCTTCATCACGGTTTCATGTGGTAGAGCTCTTTTGCACTTTTAAGATCAACAGGAACCAAGCCATGGTTTAGAGTAGCCTTTCCTGGTTTTGACATTTTAAAACTCCTCTTGGCTGATGAATACTCTCTACATGTAATACAGGCACATTACCAAAAACTCTAAGCACCAAATTAAAATACAACTTTCTAATTAAAAAAAAAAAAAAAAAAAAAAAAACTGAGAACCCAAGGCCTGCTGCTTTTGTCTTTCAACCTTCTCCTACCAAACGTCCTGACCTGTCTGAGGCTTGGTGAAGTGCAAACTATCCTAAAATAGCCAGGAATTATAAACTACTGAAGTGAAAGCTCCTGCTCCTGCCAGTCAAACAGCTGGTGAACCTCCCTTACAAAGTCAGTAAGACAACCAGAGCAGGCTGTGCCACAGGGTCCCTTCGGAAACTTCTCCAGTGACTAACCTAGGTATACTCCCTAGAAAGTGAAAGCAAACTTTTCTCTATAAAAATCCAAAAGTTAATCACTGTATTTTCTTTTGAATATTTATTGCCTTTCTTAAGTAAATATCAGCATTATTATTTTAGGAGTGTTTTGAACTGTGCTTCAAATTTAAGGGCAGTATTTATGCATGCTCAAAAACTATAAACATACATTTGTCCTATCTTAGCTGTATGCAGAATGAGCACTGTCTCTTCAAGTGTTTGTCTTTAGTAAGCTCTTTTCCTCTTCCATACGTGCCATTCTTTATCTCATACTCCCTAAGACATTAAATCGACTCTAGTTCTGGATAGTCAATAATAAACACTTCAGGGTAGTCTTAACAGGTGACATTTTAGTTGTTTGCAAATTTCAGTTCAATCTCTATAATTCTGAAATACTTAGCAATTCCACTTGAAAGTATAACAGTCCCGTGACTGATTAAATATATTTTAAAGCCCAAATATTTATAACTATAACCTGTAATGTAATTAAAGTAAAATGAATAACGACTAACCAGCTCGTCACAAATCCTTACGGCCTAATTTCTCTGATATACCGCAGTCAGATACATCTTTCTAAAACATGGGGATGGAGTGTGCCATACAATCCACTTCTCAAGAACTCTGAATGGCTCCCCAATGCCTAAGGTAAAGCTTGGAGATGAAAACTCTCCTCCAAGTGGCCCCAAACTCACCTTTCTAGCATTATCTCAAATAGTTTCCTAAATTAACCACTTATGCCACGAATATCTTTATGCTACATTTCATATGCAAGCCCACAAACTAGAATGTTATGAAGATTTTTAAAAAATATTAATGTGAGACTGGGTAGTAGTTTTGAAATAGATGATAGATAACAGATGTGAACTATCCATTCACAATGCTCAGCCGCTTAGCTTGTTCTCCCCTTCCATTCTATTTTCTTCTTCCAATAGCCAGTCATCTCACTTCTCGCTCATTCTATAGATTTTTAGAATGTGATATGGAGAGAATTAGAAAAGAGAAATGTCAGAAATGGGTGATTTCTTCTTTGATCCTAGAGAAACCTATCTTAGTAAATATTGCCAAGTGGGTTGCTGGGAAGGCAATCCACAAGCATGAAATACCCCTAGTCCAGCCATGATGCTATTTTCTTAAAGTGCACCCTTCTCTGACATCACAATTTAAAATGAATTAATACTTGAAAATGCAAAATCATTAGCAGAGGTAACATTTTTAGTTATATAAAAATAACTGCATTCATCCAATTAGATATATATATAGACCAATAAGCACATGTAAAGATGCTCAATATCGCTAATCATTAGGGAAATGCAAATCAAAACCTGAACCACACTGCACATCCATTAACACGGTTATTACTTATATATACACACAGACAGAAAAACAACTGTTAGCAATGATGTGGAGAAACTGGGACCCTTGTGTGCTGTTGGTGGGAATGTAAGATGGACAAAACTACTGTGGAAAATAGAGAGATTCCTCAAAAAATTACTATGTGATCCAGCAACTCCACTTTTGGATATACACCCAAAAGAACTAAAACCAGGGCTCACACAGATATTTGCACACCCATGTTCATAGCAGCATTATTCACGAAAGCCGAGAGGTGGGGAAACAATCTAAGGAGCCACTGATGGATGAACGGGTGAAAACAGTGGCACACACATATACAAAGAACATCATTCAGCCCAAAGAGCAAGAAAATTCAGACATAACACAGGTAAATTTTGAAGATAAGTGAAGTAAGTCAAGAAAGGAAAAATACTGTATGATTCCACTTATATGAGGAATGAGGAGCTGGTGTTCAAAGGGTGCAGAATTTCTGTTGGAAAAGATAAAAAGGATTCTGGAGATGACAGTGAGAATGGCTGCACAACACTGTGAATGTGCAGGAAGCCAGTGAACTGTACACTTAAACATGGTAAATTTTATGTTATAGGTACTTAATCACCATAAAAACAATGTTTTAATAAAAAAGTAAATGACTAAGAATACTACTATAATCACTGGGTGGGGAGAAAACCAGTAGAGATCTAGGGATACGAGAGAAGGTACTAGAAAACTGTAAGTTGATAATGGCAGAAAAAGCTAAGACTGATATCTAAGAAAAACACGTCTATGGCCCCACTGACCTATTTACTACCTTGCAGAATGAATGTCTCTAGCCTCATTCTAGTCTCGGCATTTCATCTGGTGCTTACTGTATTTCTTAACACAAGTATAATTTTTTTTTAATAACCTTCAGTAATATAGTGTCTTTTTCTCATTAGGAAAATAAATCCCTTTGTTGAAGCTGCTCACGCAGAATGCCCTCCTTCAAGTTACTATCAGTGTCTACTTTGGTAATATTACATACAGCTTTATGCAGACTGACATTATTCTTAAAAAAAAAAAATCTCTCTCAGTGATATCTCTGAAATCAGTTAGTTAATTAACCCCTCAAAATTCATTTCTTGGAACCACATAGAAGATATACTTTAAACTATGGTGTTATTTCAATCCAGAAAAATTAGAAGAGTATACTATATTCCACTAGTTTAACTGTTCTGCAGACAAAAATGAATCAGATCAACTCCAATTTCAACTTGCACTTAATAAAGATACCATACTGAAAATCAGTTTTCCCTTTTCTATCTAAAAACTTTGTAATCACATCCATTTACAGGTAGACAGCTTGAAGGTAAGGATGATATGAACTTCTCTAATCTTGGATTCTGATCCTAAAGCAGGGAAAGGGGAGGAGATTTGGAATTGCAAAGAATTTGGACTGGGGAAATTAAAACTAAAATAAACAGGGCTCATTTTACTGCTTTTAAGAGGGCAAAATTATTATGAAGTAAAACTAATTTTCCATTAAAAAATTATTTATGGTAATAATAGAAATGAACATTAAAGCAGTCTTATATATTAAATGTTGTGTTTTATACTAGATATCAAGTTTTGGTAAACACAAAGTGGTGACATTCTAATTCAACTCATTTTTAAAATCAGTAAGTAGCTGCCCTCAACTGGATAGTATGGAGCACTGCGACCTAAGCAAACACATTGCATGTCTACAATATACTTCTGTGAAAAAGAGACAATATTAGTGATTGAGCAAAGTGAGTACTAATTCCCAAACTACTGTTTCATCCTTTTTCTGAGCAATCAAGTTAACAGAACTTGTAAAGCAACCTAAATCAGCATGTGTGTGTGCTCAGTCGTATCCGACTCTGCGACCCCATGGACTGTAACCTGCGCCAGGCTCCTCTGTCCATGGGATTCTCCAGGCAATAATACTGTAGTGGGTTGCCATTTCCTTCTTCACTAAATCAGCATGGAAATGACCAAAATACAAAATCTTCAAATACAGAAGAAAACCCTAGGCAATGAAGGAAACTGGACAACATGTAGGAGAACCCCAACGGCTAATATTTTAAAATGCAGCTAGTTCCCTGTGTTCAAGAAAAAAATTTTAGTCTAAATTATGCTTTTAAAAACATTAAAGATAACCTTAATTATGAACCCCCATTCAAACCGGGATTGTTTCAAAACAGTCAAGCTCTTTTTAAAATGATATCAACAAATATTACAGAAGTATTATAAGTAAGTCAAAATATTGACAGTGGAGTCAAACTGCCATAGTTCAAAGCCGGGGTCTATCACTTGTTAGTGGTATGTCCTTAAATTAATGCCTCTATGTTTCAATTTCATCTGTATAGAACTTACCTCACAGGACAGTTATCAAGACTGCATCCGTTAATATAAATGAGACACAGAACAATGCTTTACATTAGTAAGTGCTCAATACTGCTAGCTGCCATTACTACTAGGATAAAAAAAAATAGAGCTTTGCAGATTACATTTCAACCTTAAAAATCACTAAGAAAGTAAGCAAAGATGCAAAATCCAGCTATGATAATTTTGGACTAGAATGTTTTAAAACACAATCCTCAACAATTTCTAGAAAGACTTCCTAAATTCTTTCAAAATTTTATTTAAAAATTAAGCTGGAACATCTTAGTAGTTGTGTTGTAGCATTTTAAGATTCCAGATAACACTATCCATCCAAAAAGGACTCAATATTGGGGAAGCTGTGATAAAGAGAAGATTCTCTATACAAGATATTTTGCCTGCTTATCACTCTCTGATTTTCTTTCTTCTAAATATTTGCATTAGCCACAGATTATGAAAATATAAATGCGGAGACGCGACCAAGACGCGGGGAGGACGGACCAGCAGGACAGGCCGACCGGGGCCCCGGTGGGCGGAGGGCAGCGCAGCACAGCCACGTCCCCCTCCTGGATCTGCCGGCAGCCGGGCCCGGGGCTTCCGACATGCCCCCCAGGAGAGTGCGCTGGGCAGACGATGCTGGACACGATGGAGGCGCCCGGCCACTCCAGGCAGCTGCTGCTGCAGCTCAACAACCAGCGCACCAAGGGCTTCTTGTGCGACGTGATCATCGTGGTGCAGAATGCCCTCTTCCGCGCGCACAAGAACGTGCTGGCGGCCAGCAGCGCCTACCTCAAGTCCCTGGTGGTGCACGACAACCTGCTCAACCTGGACCATGACATGGTGAGCCCGGCCGTGTTTCGCCTGGTGCTGGACTTCATCTACACCAGCCACCTGGCGGATGGCGTGGAGGCTGCGGCGGCGGCAGCCGTGGCCCAGGGGGCCGAGCCGAGCCTGGGCGCCGTGCTGGCCGCTGCCAGCTACCTGCAGATCCCCGACCTCGTGGTGCTGTGCAAGAAGCGCCTCTAGCGCCATGGCAAGTACTGCCACCTGTGGGCAGTGGCAGCGTTGGCTATGCACCCTACGGGAGACCGGGCTGGGGCCTGCGGGCCGCCACGCCCATCATCCAGGCCTGCTATTCCTGCTGCAGCCCACCGCCGAGCCGCCGTCGGGCCCTGAGGCCGCTGTGAACATGCACTGCGCTGAGCTGTACGCCTCGGGCCCTGGACCAGCCGCTGCGCTCTGCGCCCCGGAGCGCCGCTGCTCCCCGCTCTGTGGCCTGGACCTGTCAAAGAAAAGCCCGCTGGGCTCCGTGCCTCCAGAGCGACTGCCGGGGGAGCGAGAGCTGCCCCCACGCCCAGACAGCCCTCCCAGCGCTGGCCCCGCTGCCTACAAGGAGCCACCACTCACCCTGCCACCGCTGCCGCCGCTGCCCTTCCAGAAGCTGGAGGAGGCCGGACCATCTCCGGATCCGTTCGGAGGTGGCGGTGGCAGCCTGGGATCCGAGCCCCCCAGCCGCCCTGACGGGCCCAGCCTCCTCTACCACTGGATGAAGCACGAGCCAGGCCTGGGCAGCTATGGCGATGAGCTGGGCCGCGAGTGCGGCTCCCCCAGTGAACGCTGCGAGGAGTGCGGCGGGGACCTGGCCACCTCGCCTGGGGGCCCTCGGCTCGGCCTGGCGCCGCCGCCACGCAAGGGGGCAGCTTGGACGGGCCTGACATGGGCGGCTACGGCGACTCAAGGAGCCACCACTCACCCTGCCACCGCTGCCGCCGCTGCCCTTCCAGAAGCTGGAGGAGGCCGGACCGCCTCCGGATCCGTTCCGAGGTGGCGGCGGCAGCCCGGGATCCGAGCCCCCCGGCCGCCCCGACGGGCCCAGCCTCCTCTACCGCTGGATGAAGCACGAGCCAGGCCTGGGCAGCTACGGCGACGAGCTGGGCCGCGAGCGCGGCTCCCCCAGTGAACGCTGCGAGGAGCGCGGCGGGGACCCGGCCGCCTCGCCCGGGGGCCCTCCGCTCGGCCTGGCGCCGCCGCCGCGCTACACGGGCAGCTTGGACGGGCCTGGCGCGGGCGGCGACGGCGACGACTACAAGAGCAGCAGCGAGGAGACGGGCAGCAGCGAGGACCCCAGCCCGCCCGGCGGGCACCTCGAGGGCTACCCGTGCCCGCACCTGGCATACGGCGAGCCCGAGAGCTTCGGCGACAACCTGTACGTGTGCATCCCGTGCGGAAAGGGCTTCCCCAGCTCGGAGCAGCTGAACGCGCACGTGGAGGCGCACGTGGAGGAGGAGGAGGCGCTGTATGGCCGGGCCGAGGCGGCGGAGGTGGCCGCGGGGGCCGCCGGCCTCGGGCCCCCTTTTGGAGGCGGTGGGGACAAGGTGGCCGGGGCCCCAGGGGGCCTGGGCGAGCTGCTGCGGCCATACCGCTGCGCGTCGTGCGACAAGAGCTACAAGGACCCGGCCACGCTGCGGCAGCACGAGAAGACGCACTGGCTGACAAGGCCCTACCCCTGCACCATCTGCGGGAAGAAGTTCACGCAGCGTGGGACCATGACGCGCCACATGCGCAGCCACCTGGGCCTCAAGCCCTTCGCGTGCGACGCGTGCGGCATGCGCTTCACACGCCAGTACCGCCTCACCGAGCACATGCGCATCCACTCGGGCGAGAAGCCCTACGAGTGCCAGGTGTGCGGGGGCAAGTTCGCCCAGCAGCGCAACCTCATCAGTCACATGAAGATGCACGCTGTGGGCGGCGCGGCCGGCGCGGCCGGGGCGCTGGCGGGGCTGGGGGGACTCCCCGGCGTCCCGGGCCCCGACGGCAAGGGCAAGCTCGATTTCCCCGAGGGCGTCTTTGCAGTGGCGCGCCTCACGGCCGAACAGCTCAGCCTGAAGCAGCAGGACAAGGCAGCTGCGGCCGAGCTGCTGGCTCAGACCACGCACTTCCTGCACGACCCCAAGGTGGCGCTCGAGAGCCTCTACCCGCTGGCCAAGTTCACCGCGGAGCTGGGCCTCAGCCCCGACAAGGCGGCCGAGGTGCTGAGCCAGGGCGCACACCTGGCCGCCGGCCCCGACGGCCGGACCATCGACCGTTTCTCTCCCACCTAGTGCGCCTCTGGCCTCCGTGTGGCCCCGGGCGCGCCCCCAGGCGGCGCCGGCGGCCACCAGCAGGCGGCTGCCTCCCACCTCCCGTGCCCGGACGACAGTAGCAGCCGCGGCAGCGTCACCACAGGGTCGGCGGCCTCACCTGGCCTCACTGCTTTGTGCCTTAGCCCGGGGGTGGGGGTAGGGGTGGGGNACCTGCTCAACCTGGACCATGACATGGTGAGCCCGGCCGTGTTCCGCCTGGTGCTGGACTTCATCTACACCGGCCGCCTGGCGGATGGCGTGGAGGCTGCGGCGGCGGCCGCAGTGGCCCCGGGGGCCGAGCCAAGCCTGGGCGCCGTGCTGGCCGCCGCCAGCTACCTGCAGATCCCCGACTTCGTGGTGCTGTGCAAGAAGCGCCTCTAGCACCACGGCAAGTACTGCCACCTGCGGGCAGCAGCGGCAGCTGTGGCTATGCACCCTACGGGAGACGGGGCTGGGGCCTGCGGGCCGCCACGCCCGTCATCCAGGCCTGCTATTCCTGCTGCCGCCCACCGCCGAGCCGCCATCGGGCCCTGAGGCTGCTGTGAACATGCACTGCACCGAGCTGTATGCCTCGGGCCCTGGCACAGCCGCTGCTCTCTGCGCCCCGGAGCGCCGCTGCTCCCCGCTCTGCGGCCGCTGGGCTCCGTGCCTCTCGAGCGACCATCACCGCCGAGCCGCCATCGGGCCCTGAGGCTGCTGTGAACATGCACTGCACCGAGCTGTATGCCTCGGGCCCTGGCACAGCCGCTGCTCTCTGCGCCCCGGAGCGCCGCTGCTCCCCGCTCTGCGGCCGCTGGGCTCCGTGCCTCTCGAGCGACCACCGGGGGAGCGAGAGCTGCCCCCACGCCCAGACAGCCCTCCCAGCGCTGGCCCCGCTGCCTACAAGGAGCCACCCCTCACCCTGCCACCGCTGCCGCCGCTGCCCTTCCGGAAGCTGGAGGAGGCCGGACCATCTCCGGATCCGTTCCGAGGTGGCGGTGGCAGCCCGGGATCCGAGCCCCCCAGCCGCCCTGACGGGCCCAGCCTCCTCTACCGCTGGATGAAGCACGAGCCAGGCCTGGGCAGCTATGGCGACGAGCTGGGCCGCGAGTGCGGCTCCCCGAGTGAATGCTGCAAGGAGCGCGGCGGGGACCCGGCTGCCTCGCCTGGGGGCCCTCCGCTCGGCCTGGCGCCGCCGCCACGCAAGGGGGCAGCTTGGACGGGCCTGACATGGGCGGCTACGGCGACGACTACAAGAGCAGCAGCGAGGAGATGGGCAGCAGCGAGGACCGCAGGCCGCCCGGCGGCCACCTCGAGGGCTACCCGTGCCCGCACCTGGCATACGGCGAGCCTGAGAGCTTCGGCAACAACCTGTACGTGTGCATCCCGTGCGGAAAGGGCTTCCCCAGCTCAGAGCAGCTGAACGCGCACGTGGCGGAGGAGGAGGAGGAGGAGCTGTACAGCCGGGCCGAGGCGGAGGAGGTGGCCGTGGGGGCCGCCGGCCTCAGGCCCCCTTTTGGAGGCAGTGGGAACAAGGTGGTCGGGGCCCCAGGGGGCCTGGGCGAGCTGCTGCGGCCGGACGGCTGCACGTCGTGCGACAAGAGCTACAAGGACCTGGCCACGCTGCGGCAGCACGAGAAGACGCACTGGCTGA
The DNA here is from genome assembly GCA_006410675.1 of Oreotragus oreotragus. Classification (NCBI taxonomy): domain Eukaryota; kingdom Metazoa; phylum Chordata; class Mammalia; order Artiodactyla; family Bovidae; genus Oreotragus; species Oreotragus oreotragus. The sequence continues at coordinate 368,609 of SJYX01023477.1, read as the reverse complement.
CACAGCCCTACCCCTGCACCATCTGCGGGAAGAAGTTCATGCAGCGTGGGACCAAGACGCGCCACATACGCAGCCACCTGGGCCTCAAGCCCTTCGCATGCGACACGTGCGGCATGCGCTTCACACGCCAGTACCGCCTCACCGAGCACATGCGCATCCATTCAGGCGAGAGTGCCAGGTGTGTGGGGGCAAGTTCGCCCAGCAGCGCAACTTCATCAGTCACAGGAAGATGCACGCTGTGGGCGGCGCGCTGCCGGGGCTGGGGGGGCTCCCTGGCGTCCCAGGCCCCGACGGCAAGGGCAAGGTCGATTTCCCCAAGGGGGTCTTTGCAGTGGCTTGCCTCATAGCCGAACAGCTCAACCTGAAGCAGCAGGACAAAGCAGCTGCTGGCTCAGACCACGCACTTCCTGCACGACCCCAAGGTGGCACTCGAGAGCTTCTACCCACTGGCCAAGTTCACTGCGGAGCTGGGCCTCAGCCCCAACAAGGCGGCCAAGGTGCTGAGCCAGGGTGCACACCTGGCCGCCGGCACCAACGGCCGGACCATCGATGGTTTCTCTCCCACCTAGTGCACCTCTGGCCTCCGTGTGGCCCCGGGCACGCCCCCAGGCGGCACCGGTGGCCACCAGCAGGCGGGTGCCCCCCACCTCCC